>JAWQFJ010000853.1:0-2500 GCA_034096865.1 Theodoxus fluviatilis | reverse complement strand
GGCAACTCGAAGTTTTTCGCTGTTCGGTGTGTGTGTGTGCGTGTGTGTGTGTGTGTGTGTGTGCGTGCGTACATGCGTGTATGCGTGTGTGTGTGTGCGCGCGTGTGCGTGTGTGCGTGCGCGTGTGCGTGCGTGCACGTGTGTGCGTGCGTGCGTGTGCATGTGTATGTGTGTGTGTGTAAAATCCAAACTTGCACACGTCCGGGTAATAATCACTGACTATCCCAGCTGTTGCATGCTGTGCAAACACTTCAACACACTACTCGCATAATCAGGTGCATTTTGATGAATTATTCGTGAAATTTTGTGGAGTGAAATCTGATCTGCATCGGAGAAGTCCCCACCTGCTTCCTTTGCTTTGTGCGAGGATGTGATGCACATTCAGAGGGTCTGTTTTAAATATCACCACAAGCTTTGATTCATCCATGTACCACTGGTTCATGGCCCCTGCAGTAACAACTTTAACTGGTCTGTTTGCTTCGTCAGTATAATCGTAGGTAAAATGACACAGCAGATGTGGAAAACGGCAGCTGGCTATATTTCGCGGCACGGGAGTGATAGTCACTTAAGCCAGCAAGCAAACAAATATCTTTATGTGCACACTTTTGAAGGACAAAACAATTTTAAAATGCAGATTGTCACGGTTAGACAATGTTTTACTTTATGGATCATTACATCTTTTTGGCAGTACCATGGTTCTGTCCCTGAGACAGGAGCACTGTGGGCTATAAAAAATTTATTGACAGTTCCTTACCTGCTACAACCTTGTGTCATGAATCTCTCTGTGCGCGAATGAGTATATTTGGTGAATATTTGTGATGCACCTACCTCTCTGTGTGACTGTGTGAGCACCTACCTCTCTGTGCGACTGTGTGAGCACCTACCTCTCTGTGTGACTGTGTGAGCACCTACCTCTCTGTGTGACTGTGTGAGCACCTACCTCTGTGTGACTGTGTGAGCACCTACCTCTCTGTGTGACTGTGTGAGCACCTACCTCTCTGTGTGACTGTGTGAGCACCTACCTCTCTGTGTGACTGTGTGAGCACCTACCTCTCTGTGTGACTGTGTGAGCACCTACCTCTCTGTGTGACTGTGTGAGCACCTACCTCTCTGTGTGACTGTGTGAGCACCTACCTCTCTGTGTGACTGTGTGAGCACCTACCTCTCTGTGTGACTGTGTGAGCACCTACCTCTCTGTGTGACTGTGTGAGCACCTACCTCTCTGTGCGACTGTGTGAGCACCTACCTCTCTGTGTGACTGTGTGAGCACCTACCTCTCTGTGCGACTGTGTGAGCACCTACCTCTCTGTGTGACTGTGTGAGCACCTACCTCTCTGTGCGACTGTGTGAGCACCTACCTCTCTGTGTGACTGTGTGAGCACCTACCTCTCTGTGTGACTGTGTGAGCACCTACCTCTCTGTGTGACTGTGTGAGCACCTACCTCTCTGTGCGACTGTGTGAGCACCTACCTCTCTGTGTGACTGTGTGAGCACCTACCTCTCTGTGTGACTGTGTGAGCACCTACCTCTCTGTGTGACTGTGTGAGCACCTACCTCTCTGTGCGACTGTGTGAGCACCTACCTCGCTGTGTGACTGTGTGAGCACCTACCTCTCTGTGTGACTGTGTGAGCACTGGTTCGGAATGACGTGCCAAAGCAAAACAAAAGTTTGAGTTATTACATGAACTTTGCTTCCCTCTCATGTTGTCTAAAATATAAACATATTTCAGATCTCTGCGTTGATTATGCCTGTGCAAAACCAAAATGACAGCGGGTTTTTGTCGCACAGAGGGTCAAGGGCCAGTAGAATGTAGTTTATGTAAAATTTACTTGAAAGAATAGAAAAAGGAGAAATTTCATTCCTCTATATATGCGTCCCGAGCCAAGATTCTGGTGCTCAAGGCTCATTCGTTCTTACGACTGAAAATGACTACTACGACGAAGCTTTTGCTGCAGGAGGAGGAGGAGGAGGAGGAGGAGGAGGAGGAGGAGGAGGAGGAGGAGGAGGAGGAGGAGGAGGAGGAGGAGGAGGAGGAGGAGGAGGAGGAGGAGGAGGAGGAGGAGGAGGAGGAGGAGGAGGATATTTTTCTTCCTTGTCGTCGTCGCCCTCCTGATGTTAAATAGAAATAACACATTCACTTGCGCGCGCGCGCGCGCGCGCGCACACACACACACACACACACACACCACACGACACAACACACACCGCACACCACACACACACACACACACACACACCACACACCACACACCGCACACACACCACACACACACACACACACAAACACATACACACACGCACACACGCACGCACGCACACACGCACACACGCACGCACACACGCACACATACACGCACACACACACTCACACACACACGCACGCACACACGCACACACACGCGCATACACGTACACACAATGAGAAATAGGCAGGTATGCATACGGACAGGATGGCAGACAAGCAGGCAAACCGACAGTCGGACGGACGGACGTACGGAC
>JAWQFJ010000852.1:192401-211933 GCA_034096865.1 Theodoxus fluviatilis | reverse complement strand
CAATTCTACTGCAAAACATTTAACAACCCGCGTTAAATTGAAATTCCCAGACTCCCCTTGAAATCCCAGAACATTGGAACAAATCCCCACAGAAAGATTTCCCCCCGTTCTTACACACAGTCTCCGTTAGCTAAGTTACTCTGAACGAAGCCCCACAACAATACCCCTTCACGGTCTGCATAACAATGAGCTCAGAACCCCGTTAGCTCCACCCCCTCTTCCCCTTGATGACGTACTTCCGCCCACCACTCGTATCAAGGCAAGACACACAGAGGCAAATCAGACACACGTGAAGACGCTCTCGCGCGTCCCTTTCTCGTTCAACAAAACCTGTACGACACAAACTCCCGTGAGTTATAAATTAGATGCCGTAAACACAAAGAAAGGTGAAAAGGTTCCAGCTTACCCTTTTCCGAAGCTCGGACCGTCCATAGTCCAGAAAACTCCAATCCTGTCATAGAATTACCCTACCCAACCAAGGCAAAGTTACCAACCCAAACTCTCAGAAAATTCCGCACACGACTCACTACCCCTTCTTCCCTCTTTCAGTCCGTCAAAAGTACAACTGTCCCCAAAGCATTGTGCTTAGACAAGTCTAGAGGAAAAGTTCCTCTCAGAAGGTTCCCAGTAGTGCAGCGAAGAATTGCGCCTTCCGGCGTCTCGACGTCGTGGCAAACAGGTAGGCTCCCACGCCCCGCTCCTGTCCTGAGATATCACTGACTAGCGAGCTCTACACTCGCCGCCCAAGTCAGTAAAGTTTGGAAAGTCCGTCCGAACTGCAGCAGGAATCCCCCCGGTCATCAGAATAAGTGCGACATAATTTCATCCTACAAGAAGATCAGTCCATTCATCGCACTCTCCCGTTGTATATCCCCCCTACAACCAATGGCTGCTCGTTGCACCGCCCCGCGTCTCCGACCGTCCTGCCTCTAACCCGTCCTATCACCCTGACGGTTAGGCCACAACCCCTGTGGACTTAACACACCAGTTCGTCGGTGTATTTCGTTAGACCCCAAAAACAGCACACAGCTAGTCTTAACGAAATTGTAACTCCCGGAGTTACTAATGAAGAGAGTACTTGCACATCAGTCTCCATAGCCGCTGAGGAAAAAGCACACCGTGTGCTTTGAAGCGTCGTTCTCCCATCTCGACGCTGGCCCGCGCCGACGTAGAAAGAGTTCTCACTAACTCTCGAGGAAGCCGAAACGACAGAGTACTCGTAGAGTGCACGTAGAACGAGCGAGGTTCATAAGTAGCCAGTTCGATAAGCCTGAAACATATAACCGAGTGCCCCCAATGAGAAAACTACTCTTTCTCCCCAGAAATTTACATAGGCGTGATTCAACATTAAGCGACGCACTCTTGCCCAACACTTAGTTGAAAAGAGCTTGCTCGCACCCAACGAGTAAATCAAATTTAACAAGCCCGGTACACGAAGTGAATCACAAATCACGACTGAATGGAGATAGGCATTTCCCCCAACCTTTCCCCAAAGATTTACTTCGATCTCAAAGCATAATTCACTCATGCACAATGAATGACCCACTTCCCGCCTTAACCAACGGTCAATTACCCCATGGCAAAAGAATTGTCACAAATTGCACATTACCTCAAAACACGTCAGGCCGTGGTGCTTCCAAAGCGAAACTTCGCCCCATTCAACCAAAGGCTCTCCTCCCACACTCTCGTGGCTGACTCAGCATAAGTCACTGCAGAGAGATTTCCAGCAAAGCGAACCGACTTCGCTTTTAGCCGCCCATGCGGCTCCGGTTGATAGCGCTGAAGCTCACTCAACCTTCCCATCCAGACGATGGATATGATCTGACCAGACAGACGCTGTCAGACCAAAAGTTAACTCTGTCACGTGATTTATCCCCAATCAGAGTTCAGTATTTTCGCGCCCTTTGATTATCTCCCAATCATAGCTCGACTAACTTTCGCGGTCTTTAGACCCGTGCCAGCTAGCGTGTGGACCCCGTGGCATACCAACGCACCCCTAGTGACCCTCCAACTAACCCCTCGAGATGACGTCGTACCCCGCCACACGAAAACTAACTGTCGCATCGCAGTAAACGGTCTGAGCGCGTAATTCACTGCATCCACTCGCACTGACAATTACAATACCACATCACACCCAAGTCGCATCTTGCGACACTTATGCCCACTGCTGCTTAAGCCCAGATAAAAGTACCAGCTTTTGCTGACTCAAGCTCCTTTGCCCCTTGCTTGGTAAACACTCAGGCACAGATCAACTCCCCCATCAGGAACTAAACAGCACCTAACACCATCAGTCTCAGATTTGACAAATCAACATCTGCCTGGGTTCCCTGTATTGCACATGCTATGTGGCACCCCCTGTATCCATTGGACTGTTGTTCCAAACTGGTGTGTTGCCCTGGTGACCAAGGGAACTGGTAATTGGCAGCCAGAGGCTTCACAGCAAGGGTTTCTTGATTGCTGGCAATGGTCAAGCCCAAGGCCATCTCCATGCAGAGAGGCTTCCCCAAAGGATGTTGGCCTGTTAGGGTGCTGTGAGGAGGGGGAGGAGGGAAAAGAATAGAAGGAAGATAAGGAAAGAAAAGGGAGCATAAAGAAGATTGAAAGAGGAAGAAGAAGAAGAGAGGAGGAGGAAAAAAGTCTTAGTTAAGATAATATTGAACAATAATCTAAAATGTTGTGTGTGCCGAAAATGCTTTTAAAAAAGAAAACAAAACTTTAGTTGTGAATTCCCCAGTGCTCGTAGGGAAGGAAAAATGAGACAGCATGCAGTTCATGTACTGCTGATTGATTTATTTCTCTTTCTTTTTGCACAATCAAAATTTTTGGGGGATCGGTAAGAAGAAAAAATGAGTCAGTCGTGTTACCATAATCACAATTGTTTTTGAGGTGGCCTAACACTGCCCAGCACAGAACCATGAAGTAAATAAGAGATCTGCCAGAGTAACAGTTATAACTATCATCATCATCACATATCACTCACAACTTTTGTAGATGCATAGATCTTCATGTAGAAAACAGATTGCTAGTAATTCCTCTCACATTTCTGTATTGAGATGCACTGGAAGCTCAAATGGGAAACTGTCATACATGACGAAATGTGCTGCTGTTACAAGTGATAGGTTTATTGATTTTTATGTTTGTGGGTAGTTCTGTATCACAGCTGCCAGATATTATCAGTTGAAAGAAAGAAAAGTATTGAAATGAGAGCATTGATCCTGCAAACCATAAAGTGGTATTCAGCTGAGGGATAACATTCCTGATCCAGAAGATTGATACACATGAGCAATACCAAATATATGCAAACAGTAGAATAGCCTTGTATACAAGTATCTAAAATGAAGCAATGAAGTGTAGCCCCCCCCAAAAAAAAAGAAAAAAAAGAAGAAAAGAAGAAGTGGTTAAAGGTATGGGGAAAAAAAGGGGGGGTTGGGTGGGGGATGGGGGTTGGTAGGTCAACCTGAACTCTTTTTTCCTTTTCCCCCCTCTTTTGACAAGAGGCCTGGGCTGAGTTTGAACCTAGACCAAACTTTCTTTCACTGAAAATGTTTTCTTTAAACTTAAATAGTGGATTCCCTGAGTGCTCATAGGGCAGGGAAGTTGGGACAGTGTTCATAGGGCAGGGAAGTTGGGACAGTGCTCATAGGGCAGGGAAGTTGGGACAGTGCTCATAGGGCAGGGAAGTTGGGACAGTGCTCATAGGGTAGGAAAGATGGGACAGTGCTCATAGGTAGGAAAGATGGGACAGTGCTCATAGGGCAGGGAAGTTGGGACAGTGCTCATAGGGTAGGAAAGATGGGACAGTGCTCATAGGGTAGGAAAGATGGGACAGTGCTCATAGGTAGGAAAGATGGGACCGCATGCAGTTCATTGTTTTCCATCAATTTCTTCTCTCTTCTTTTTTTTTGGTCATGGTTAAAAAAAAGTTAAAGGTCGGCAGAAAAAAGTAGGGTCAGTCCGGTTACTGTAACCACAACCCTTCTCCCCCACCCCCACCCCACCCCCCAAAATTCAGATGCATTTACCTCCTCTGTGGCGCAAAATGCTGAAAAGTCAACTCAGTGAACACACACTACTACCCTTTAAGATTTTTTTAGTATTAGACCAAAAATATATTGAACTGTGGTTACTATAACATGGCAACATAAAGGGGGTCAGAAGGTTGGCCTGGGCCCGTATTCACAACGGCGATTTATCTTTTTAACACTCGATTTATCCCCTAGCCCCGCGTTATCTTGATCGGTTAGATAAGGTACGCTCGTCAGAGGATCCTAGGTTGCGCTTTGTTATATATACTGGTTTCCAGCCAAGGGAGAGCGGAACAGGCAGTTGGAATCGTCTGAGTTTAGAGATAAATCGGATACAAAATAAATCGCCGATAAATCGCCGTTGTGAATACGGGCCCAGAACTTTTATTTCTTTCAATAGAAGAGGCCAGATTACACATAAATCAGAACTCTTTTGCTGAAAATGCTTTTTGAACATAAAGAGTGGTTCCCCTGAGTACCCATACAGGATAGAAAATGGGACAACATGCACCTCATCTTTTACCAATTTTTTTTCCCAATTCCACGGCGAAATGACATTATAGAAATTTCCAAAATTCTAGAACATTCTAGAATGTTCTGGAATAAATTTGATGGAATTATTCTAGAATTCTTTAATTCCAGAATAATTCTAGAATATTCCAGAACATTACTTTTTCTTAGAATATTATTCTAGAACAAGACCATTCAAAGAATATTATAGAAAATTATAAATAAAGTGATATTTAAAAAAAGAAGAAGTGAACAACAAAGCATTTCAACACGCACGTAAGACACTTTAGTGATCACACACAGAATATAAGATTTAGTGTTAAATCACCTAAAGTTCATTCACAGTTCTTGTCCACAATTTTCATTTTCTGATCACAGAACAGTTCTAATCGTTGTCATAACTCGCTCACAGTTGCAGCAAAGACTTTGGTTGCAGTGTGCACATTTCTTTGCAATACACAATAGTGATCTTGATTAAAACTCAAAATTTAATAATAGAGCAACTAGTTTTTATCACGGCCCGGGTGGATGACTACTGATGGGAATTGTAGTCCCGTGCGATCATGGATCCAATATACAATGTCCATGGGAGCGATATACGCGTAGACCTCTGATCGTACCCTCGCGTTGTTTACGTCAAGATCTAAAAATAGCAAACTGAAGTGGCCGACTTATCGCAATGCCTGCTGGGAAGCAGAGAGACCGCGCACTTAGATTTACAAGTGCAAGTTTGATCGAAATCGGACAAGTTTTAGCTGTGTTGTGGCGATTTTTGTCAAGATTTCGACTGACGTTCTGACTTTTTTCGCATCATGGCCGACTCCGCATCGGATGAGAGCGAAGGAAGCGACATTGATGCTGATTCTGACGATGTCGATGCGCGGGAAGATCCGCTTGAAGTTTGAACAGGACCAGTGGATGCGAGAGATGTTGGACTTGGAGGAGGAATCGTCGGAAGAAGAGTTTCTAGGCTTCCAAGGATCGTGGCAGACAGAAAATTTTCGTTCTCGTATGCGACACGCCTTTCGACGCGCTCAAGGAGTAAAGATTGACATTCCCCTCGGATGCAAAGCCTCTTCATGTCTTCTCTCTGATCTTCACAGACGCGATGTGGGAACAACTTGTCGTCTTGTGACAAAGACAAATCGGTATGCTGAGAGAGAGACAGAGAGAGAGACAGAGGAATCTACCTCCTGCCAGCTCCAAGTGGGCACCTGTGACAGTTCCTGAGATGAAAACTTTCATCGGTCTCTCCATCACAATGGGTGTGCTTCGCTTGCCTGAGAAGCAAGATTTTTGGTGACAGAAGAAGTGGCTTTTCCGTAGTTTTCGAGACTAAGTTCCCCAAGGCAATTGAGAGACAGATTCCTTTCTCTGTGGCGGTACCTGCATCTACAATTAGGTCCCCAATAACTTTCTTCACTGCTCACAAGAATTGCAAGGTATGAGGTACCATTATGAATGGGATGTGATTGATAAAATCAGTTGAATGGAAATTGGTGATTCAGATATCATCTGAATCTCTGATGTGTGCAGTTGTTTCAAACACCATCTGATGTGTACCATTTCAAAATCTGTATTAAATAATCTACATTTAACAGAGATTGGTTTGTTGTTTCTTAACTAAATATTCTGTTTGAATGTTTTTGCTAAACAATTCCAAAATATTCTCATTTTTTTATTCTTCTCAATAATATTAATTATTGTTCTTGAATTGTTCCAGAATGTGCAGTTAGTTTTCTGGAATTTCATCTTGAATTGTTCCAGAATTATCTGTCAGTATTCTAGAATATTCTGGAATAACATTCCAGAATAATCTGGAATAATTCCAGAAGTCATATTCTAGAATATTCTGGAACATTTCTAGAATTGTTCTGGAAAGATTCCAGACCGTTTCGGTTGACAGAAAAACATAGAGTTGGTCTGGTTACCATAACCACAATTTGTGTGTGTGTGTGTGGCTTTAGGCCCTCGATACCAAGATATTATTACTTTATGATCAGGCTGCTTCCATGGTAACTCATCCGACTGTTTAAAACACAGGATAATGTATACATGTATGTATGTATGTATAAATGTAGGTCTCTTGTGTAGCACCTGAATTCAGCTGCTGGTCTGCTGCTCTTCAGTGCTCTACACAGGAGGGAGTTGTAAGCATTTTCAGACAGATGAATAGTTTCCCATACCTACAAATCAAAATGCAATGCAGGCCTTTGCAAAGCATTTGCCAGACTGCCCATCCAAGGTTTTTTAAATTCATACTAGAATCAGGTCACATTCAATGTGATCCACAACCCTGGTGCATTGGTTACATGCATCACTGCTTCTATTCATATTCAAGCCAGCCATTTGGAACCTACATCAACTCAAGCACATCAAATGGAATGTGTTCTTTACAGTGGGGTGCCAAACTTACCCACAAAATGAGTCACAGGAAGCAATATCCATGATGAAAGATGATGCATAATATTTCATATTTCACCAGTCTGATTACAAGAACAAGAATTGCAGCAACAAAGACAACCCAGATAAAGTGCTGAAACCAGTCATTATTAAAATGTACATTTTGTCCAAATAGCATATTAATACAATTAATTATAAACTGTTATCCAGATGTCTGCAACTGTGCAAGTCAAAGGTATGTACCATTCTGCCTGAGTTAGGAATGGTGTCTCTGTTGAATAACATTGCTGGTATTGATCAAATCCTACCTAACCCTCTGTTTCCCCAGCAAATGCAAGGGCTACAGTCACGCAGCACTACATTATCTCTAAACCAACTCTCTCTCTCTCTCACTCTCTCTCTCTCTCTCTCTCTCTCTCTGATTCTGAAGCTTAATTCTTCCTTAAAATAAAAAAAAGATTGCTACACGTATTTGAAAAAGTTATAGAATCACACATAATTTAAATATTATCTCATCTGTCATATTAACTATTTCAACATCACAATAAACAAAGCACCATGTCAGTACAGCTTCTAAAGGAAATGTTTGTTTCTCCCAAAACCATGCAAGAACCCCAACCTAGTCAAATCATATCTTTCATCTTTCAGAATAGACATGCATCTGTTCTGTTGTCAAACAGAGCATAGGATCAGTTTGTGAAAAAACACACACACATGCACACACACACACACACACACAACACACACACACACACAAACACACACACACACACACACACACACACACACACACACACACACACACACACACACACACACACACACACACACACACATGATTTGATTTACAACATTGCGAAAACATTCCAAAATAATTTTCATGTTAAAAGCAAGACTGCGACCACTCCATGATTAGGCTGATATTCAGTTGCACAGTTGCTCACGTCCAGTGCCACTGATTTAAAAAAGAGAGTAAGTTTTCACAGATCTATACGTTACATTGATTTATAATGACCATCAAGGTTGTTTACACAACGTAAATATCGGGTAATATAAATTCTGGCAAGCACGCGATTTGGCGACAACAAAAACAGTGGATGGAGAGAAAGAAAAAACGCGCTATATCGACTATCCAACGACGATGCGTAGTCTTGAAAGTTGAAACGAAAATCTACACCCAAAAGAATAAACACGAACATTTATGCATACCTGTCTCTGGATCTATGAGAGGCCATCCACAGAGCTATCTAGATGCGACCTAGCTGCTGCTGCCGCGCTTACTGTTTATACCGTGGAGCTCTGCAAAGCCGGGCGGTCGGTTGGTCGGGGTGCTTTCAACACACGCGGATCATAACGGGCGAAGAGCAGGCCAGTGACCCATGCAGTGACCATCGATATCAGCTGGTGCGATCGAGCCCTGCGCTGGCGTCGGTCACCCTCAGGCTCCCATGCAGGAGGCTTCTTTTCCTCTCACAGCAAGCTAGCAATGAGTGATTCCAATTGCGTGCCTGCACATTTCAACAAAGAGCTTCTCCCCGTCGTCGCATCTTGATCACCGGCGCAGCTACCAATCTACGCTTGCAGAGGACTCGGCTAAATCAATAACTTGCTTCTGAGCCCTTTTTCTTTAATTTCAACCCAGCATAATCATCGATACGCCATTCGAAAGGTAATGAATTTGTATGGGAAAGTGATTTCCACTTACCGGTGATGGTCCGTTAACCCACATGAACTCCGGCGTGATCATGGGTAGACGGCAACGCGAGAAGGCAGCGGCAGCGGCAGCGGCAGGTTCATAGGGTCATGACCTTCGACCTTTTGACCCGTTGGGTCAACCTGAAGCAATCGGGCGTGATTGAAGAGCAAACACCAGAATACAAGACTTTATTCAACCGGCTGCTGTATTGCTTAATTAGCTTTTGAGCTAGAGACATAACAAACAGAGAAACTGAAAATACAATAATCAATCAAATGAAACGTGTCTGTGCACTATTCAGCGAGAGCAGACAGCTGGAAACTTATTATCTCCCTTTGACTGGCCGAAGGTGTTCCGTACGTTCGATGTTTGCGTAGTCCAACTGCTGCTCACAGTGGTTGAATGTGAAAATCTTATAAGTGGCATCAATTTCATGAATACATAAGCAGGTTTTAATTTAAGGTGTTTGCTGCGGATTTACTGACAGGACAGAAAGATACTTATTAGTACGAAACCTCAATGACAACATCGTATTTAACTCTTCGGAGTATGAACCTCACCTACTAGGCAGGATGAACCCGAGTATAGCAGTTCGAAGTCTGACATGTCGACATAATTTGGTAAGTTACGAACATTCAGTAGCCATCATTGTGCGATCGCATATGTTGTAATGATATACGCATCAGAAAAGCACACGGTAATGAACCATCGTCGACCTTGACGTATGACAATGCAAACACTGAACAGTGTGAGTGTACACTTACCTGTTTCGGTGTTGTTTTCGAGTAGCTGTAGTATCAATGATGATGACGTAAGTTTTTTAATTAACCTTCACTGGCCTGGCATGTCGTTTCTAAATTAAGAAGGAACGCACCTTTCTCAATCGCGTTCGTAATCCTGTACTGGCTGGTGGGCAGTGAGACTCGATTTAATTGATTTCATGTCACTGGTTAGATGGACTGTATAAGAACTCACTGTTGAGAAGAGTTTTAATTCTTTGTTAAAGATGGGTGTTTCTTAATGTTGTGGCCTTATATAGCCTACAAGGCTGATAGGCCCTTAAACTCCATCCATCCATCCATCCATCGTAATCCTGTACAGTTTCCCCTCTTTGTATCCTTATGCCGTCTACGCGTTTTCGGCTGCGTAGCATGAATGATGAAGGAATTAGAGCATACTAATTACTATACAGTTACTATACATGGTTGTAGACTGAAACTCAAAAGACAAGGATAAAGTCATGACAACATACCAGAAAGGCGCCACCGAAAGTGTTGAATGACCGTATTCGTTTACCACTATGTTGCAATTAACTTCTGGCACATGGATTGTGATTCTGTGGTATTGTAATACCATAGGCCACGTGCTGAGTGACGAGGGACTATCGCCCCGGGGACGTATTCATTGCCACTGCTATAAAGAAGGCTGCAATTCTAAGTTATCTTTAATTCCAGACTGAAGAGCTGTATCTGTGAAACGAATGCTTTCCACACAAAATCCAAGACCAAATATCCTTTTTAGACACAATTTACACAAACAATCAAACTTGGAAAATGTGGTGTGTGTGTGAGTGTGAGTATGTGTATGTGTGTGTGTGTGTATGCATGCATGTGTGTGTGTGTGTGTGTGTGTATTTTTCCATGTATGTGTGTACTGTAAATGCATCTTGATTGCATATGCAATTATGATGTAACTTACATTTGTATGATGCACTTTATTTTTCATTTATCTCAAAATGAGTTGTGTAGATCAGTTTATTGAAACCTTGACATTGTAAAGAGACATTAATGATGAGGCTTTAACACACTCTTTATTTCAGTGTGTCAGCAATTACTTCGGCAAGCAATTCGTGCGGTGCTATGCCCTGTCTAAGGAGGAGAAGGACAAATTCACAAACAGACTCAAGAAGGGCCCTGGCTTATCAGACTTTGTCAATGAGGAAAACTCATCATCATTGCTGCCTCAGTACTCAGGGCTTGACAGCATCAAGGGTCAGAAAGGGGAGAGGTGAGTCAGTCATATGTCCTTTCCAGTCTTCTTCCAAACAGGAAAGCTGCACTCATTTTAACTTCAGTCACAGTTCCTTCCCCTTGGGGATTAGGGGTAAGATTAAGACACAAGACACCCCAGGTTTCCCTGCATGATTTGTAATCAGTGAATCACTAGGCTTGACTTGCTCCATCTCTAACCAACTTTTGTGATCTTGTGGTCATAGGCCTTACATAGCCAGCTAGGGTTGACTAAGGCTGCTGAACTCTGTTCATTCATTCATTCATTCATTCATTCATTCATTCATTCATTCATTCATTCATTCATTCATTCATTCATTCATTCATTCATTCATTAATTTTCCATTGATGGGATGATTGTTTGATTCACCTTACCTTGTGTTACAAGCGCCTCTGAGTCTAGGGGTATGGTAATTTATTTCTGATGGGATGAGGCCTGACTTGCACACATAACAGTCACTGCTTTCACTCGCGCTGTCTCTTTCTCTCAAAACCAGAAGAAAAAGGTCAGGAGGAATCAATTAATAATAATTTAATCAAGTAATGACAAAATATAATGTATTCCTGCAAAGATTAGGCATGCACAAGAAGAGAGGTTAGTACTAGACCAGCCTTAATTAATGAATGCTACAACTTATCTCATGAGTCTGGGGGAAACGTTCTCTGAATGTTCGTCGATGAACAATGTTCTTACAACACAAGTTACTGACTTTCGAGTCCAGAATTTTCCAGGGGGAGATAGTTCACTGAAGGAGTATAGTGGCGACGACTGTGTGGGGACTTATCTTCGACCTCAGCAGGCAGTGGGGCGACGACGGCGGCGTTGAGGCGTCGGAGCAGACAGTGAAGCGACAACGGCGTTGAGGGGTTGGGGTGACCTCTGAGACAAGCGGGGGGAATTGCTATGTCTCAGCAGGGACTTCGGGGGCGAGCCTTGTGCTCTGCTCCGCGTTGTTAGTCCGAAGTGAGGAAATGATGGTCATCGTTTCCTTTTCATGAAATCCACTGCTGAGTGAGCGAGCCAATCATGTCCGTGACAGGCCAGGGAAGCCGGCGTTGACTCCACCCACACTTGTGGGACACAACGGCGATTCAGACCGACTTGGTCTCGAAATTCCCCATAATTAACTAACGAGCTAGTGTCGCCCACAAGATGCTTCCCTGCTGCTCAGCAGGTCACACTGACCCACACCTGTGCGTAAGTGGCTCTAGACACAATGACCACCTTCTTCACCCCAGTGCGCCGAACTCACAGGGGGGGCCTTGTTCAGCTGGGACTAGCTAACAAGGGTTTCATTCTCTATTCACTTCCCCGGTTCGCTTGGATGAAACTCACAGATGGGGAGCATCAGGAGAATAATCGTCTCTCTCTCTATTCATTCCCTAGACATGCTTCACTGGGCTCACAGATGAGGATCATCACACCTCCCCCCTTAGAAACAAAAATTTTACCACAACTTCAACGTGCTTAAAATTTTTGCACACTTCTTCACCTTTGAGTCTCATAGGGAATGAATCCTAGGAATCAATTTATCATCTCTAGTTTATGGCTGGGCTTCTATATTAGGCTGGCCATTTAACTGTTAGAGATAGGACAGACAAAAACAAGTGGCAACTTTGTATCATAAGCAATCACAACATCATCTAAAATGTGAGCATGCAGTGGTCAGTGACTTGANNNGGGTTGGGGTGACCTCTGAGACAAGCGGGGGGAATTGCTATGTCTCAGCAGGGACTTCGGGGGCGAGCCTTGTGCTCTGCTCCGCGTTGTTAGTCCGAAGTGAGGAAATGATGGTCATCGTTTCCTTTTCATGAAATCCACTGCTGAGTGAGCGAGCCAATCATGTCCGTGACAGGCCAGGGAAGCCGGCGTTGACTCCACCCACACTTGTGGGACACAACGGCGATTCAGACCGACTTGGTCTCGAAATTCCCCATAATTAACTAACGAGCTAGTGTCGCCCACAAGATGCTTCCCTGCTGCTCAGCAGGTCACACTGACCCACACCTGTGCGTAAGTGGCTCTAGACACAATGACCACCTTCTTCACCCCAGTGCGCCGAACTCACAGGGGGGGCCTTGTTCAGCTGGGACTAGCTAACAAGGGTTTCATTCTCTATTCACTTCCCCGGTTCGCTTGGATGAAACTCACAGATGGGGAGCATCAGGAGAATAATCGTCTCTCTCTCTATTCATTCCCTAGACATGCTTCACTGGGCTCACAGATGAGGATCATCACACTTGTCCCTTCACTCTTAAAATAGTCAAGGGAGCGCTGGTCCTGTGACAGGAGCGCCAATATTCTCCAGGACAGATGTGATGAATGAGGGCTTGTGTTTGGTCCTGTGATGCTGTGAGGTGCCTGTGAAGGTTGAGGTAGAGTTAGATAGTGGAGACATTCATGTGCAGCCTTGTTGCATGCTGCCCTGGTGGTAGAAATGGTAATGGAATGGTCATCAAGATGGCTGGACTTCATGTAGTTTAAAATGTATGCTATGAGCACTGCTAGTAGGTGGAAATTACAATGTACAGAGCAAGCACCTTTGCCTGTCTTACTCCTGCCTCCCCATCCCGCACCCCACCTCACCCCACATCCCCACAACCCTCTACGACTCCCACCCCACAACCCCACCCCATACTACAACCCTACATCCCCACCCCACATCCCCAACCCATAATCCCACCCTATATTCCCACCCCACAATCCCACCCCACCCCCCCACATTGCCACCCCACATCCCCAACCCACATCCCCGCCCCACATCCCCGCCCCACATCCCTACCCCACATCCCTACCCCATAATCCCACCCCACAATCCCACCCCACATCCCCACCCCACGATCCCACCCCACATCCCCACCCCACAACCCCACCCCACAATCCCACCCCACATCCCCACCCCACATCCTCATTCCACATCCCCACCTCACATCCCCACCCCACGATCCCACCCCACATCCCCACCCCACATCTCCACTCCACATCCCCACTCCACAACCCCACCCCACATCCCCACCCTACATCCCCACTCCACATCTCCACCCCACATCCCACCCACATCCCACTCACATCCCACCCCACATCCCCACCTAACTCCCACCCCACATCCCCACCCACCTCCCCACCCCACATCCCCCACCCCACACCCCCACCCCACCTCCCCACCACACATCCCCACCCCACAATCTCACCCCACATCCCACCCCACATCCCCACTCCACATCCCACCCCACATCCCCACCCCACATCCCACCCCACATCCCCACCCCACATCCCACACCCACATCCCACCCCACATCCCCACCCCACATCCCCACCCCACATCCCCACCCCACCTCCCCACCCCACATCCCACCCCACATCCCCACCTCACAATCCCACCCCACAATCCCACCCTACAATCCCACCCCACATCCCCACCTCACATCCTCACCCCACATCCCCACCACATCCCCACCCACATCCCCACTCCACATCCTCACCCCACATACCCCCCCACATCCCCACCCCACATCCCACCCACATCCCCACCCACATCCCACTCCACATCCCCACTCCACATCCCCACTCCACATCCCCACCGCACATCCCACTCCACATCCCACTCCACATCCCACTCCACATCCCCACCCACGGCCCCCCCCACATCCCCACCCACATCCCCACCCACGGCCCCACCCACATCCCTACCCACATCCCACTCCACATCCCCACCACATCCCACCCACATCCCACCCCACATCCCACCCCACATCCCACCCCACATCCCCACCACATCCCACCCCACTTCCCACCCACATCCCCACCCACATCCCCACCCACGGCCCCACCCACATCCCACCCACTCCCACCCACATCCCACCCCACTCCCACCCACATCCCACCCCACATCCCACCCCACATCCCCACTCCACATCCCACCCCACATCCCCACTCCACATCCCACCCCACATCCCACTCCACATCCCCCCCTCATCCCACTCCTCATCCCACCCCACATCCCACCCCACATCCCACCCCACATCCCACCCCACATCCCACCCCACATCCCCACCCACATCCCACCCCACATCCCACTCCACATCCCCACCCACATCCCACCACATCCCACTCCACATCCCCACCCACATCCCACTCCTCATCCCACCCCACATCCCACCCCTCATCCCACCCCACATCCACCCCACATCCCACCCCACATCCCACCCCACATCCCACCCCACATCCCACCCCACATCCCACCCCACATCCCACCCCACATCCCACCCCACATCCCACCCCACATCCCACCCCACATCCCACTCCACATCCCACCCCACATCCACCCCACATCCCACCCCACATCCCACCCCACTCCCACCCACATCCCACCCCACTCCCTCCCACCCACACCCCACCCCACTCCCACCCACATCCCACCCCACTCCCACCCCACATCCCACCCCACATCCCACCCCACATCCCACCCACACCCCACCCCACATCCCCACTCCACATCCCACCCCACATCCCACCCACATCCCACCCACATCCCCACCCCACATCACCACCACATCCCCACCCACATCACCACCACATCCCCACCACATCCCATCCCACATCCCCACCACATCACCACCCAATCCCACCCCACATCACCACCACATCCCACCCCACATCCCACCCCACATCCCCACCTCACATCCCCACCTCATCACCACCACATCCCCACCACATCCCACCACATCCCACCCACATCCCCACCCACATCCCACCCACATCCACCACCACATCCCACCCCACATCCACCACCACATCCCACCCCACATCACCACCACATCCCCACTCCACATCCCCACCCACATCCCCACCCACATCCACCACCACATCCCACCTCACATCCCACCCACATCCACTCCACATCCCCACCACATCCCACCCCACATCCACCACCCACATCCCACTCCACATCCCCACCTCACATCCCCACCCCACATCCCCACCCCACATCCTCACCCCACATCCCCACCCCACATCCCCACCCCACATCCCCACCCCACATCCCCACCCCACATCCCCACTCCACATCCCCACCGCACATCCCCACCCCACATCCCCACTCCACATCCCCACCCCACATCCCCACTCCACATCCTCACCCCACATCCCCACCCCACATCCCCATCCCCACCCACATCCCACCCCACATCCCCACCCACATCCCCACCCCACATCCCCACCCCACATCCCCACCCCACATCCCCACCCCACAATCCCACCCCACATCCCCACCCCACATCCCCACCCCACATCCCACCCCACAATCCCACCCCACATCCCCACCCCACATCCCCACCCTACATCCCCACCCACAATCCCACCCCACATCCCCACCCCACATCCCCACCCCACATCCCCACTCCACATCCCCACCCCACAATCCCACCCCACATCCCCACCCCACAATCCCACCCCACATCCCCACCCCACATCCCCACCCCACATCCCCACTCCACATCCTCACCCCACATCCTCACCCCACATCCCCACTCCACATCCTCACCCCACAATTCCACTCCACATCCCCACCCCACATCTCCACCCCACATCCTCACCCCACAATTCCGCTCCACATCCCCAACCCACATCTCCACCCCACACCCACACCCTTTTTGTTTTTCCTTATTTGAATGATATTCCTGTTTTCTTCCAATCCTTGTCAACCCACCACTGATGTTGACTTGCTTTGAATTCTCTTAGATTTTTCTCCGGGGGTATAATTGCTAGCCTGTTGTGTTAAATCACAAGGTTATGTCTGATCAGTTCTTTCCTCCTCTCACTGTTGATGACATTCCATGAGGTGATTTAATTTTGGGGGACCTGCAAGCTTGTTGATTGTTTGTACATGTTTACTGTTTGTTGATAAAGTTTACACCCTTCCCCCAACACTGGCCATGACAATGGTGTTTACCATTCTTCTCTACAGTACTTGCTACACATCACAGCACTGAAACAGCCATCTTAAAGATCCAGAACGACATCTTGAGAGCCATAGACTCACAGAAGGTTGTGGTTCTGGTTTTGTTGGACCTCTCTGCCGCGTTTGACACCATAGACCACACCATCCTCCTGAGTAGACTGCAGCAGAAATTGGGACTAAAAGAATTAACCCTGAAATGGATAAAGTCTTATCTGCATGATCAATCACAATCAGTGAGAGTTGGGCGTCGTACTTCTTCCCCGTCAAAACTGATCTAGATGGAGTTCCCCAAGGCTCAGTTCTTGGACCACTGCTGTTTTCCATCTAGTGATCTACATGCTCCCTCTCAACAATATATTCAAGAAACATGGAATACCGGCTCATATGTTTGCCGATGACACCCAGGTCTACATCACTACAGAACCTGGGAAAGCCTCCGGTGATGTACTGTGACTGGAAAGTTGCCTGGGGGAGGTAAAACTTTGGATGAAAAACAATTTCTTGAAGCTCAATGAAGACAAGACTGAGGTCATTGTTATCGGTTCCCACCATATGCTGGTTCAAATGCCACCTGTCCAAGTCAGATTGGGTGACGCCGTCATCATGCCCTCGGAATCGTCCCGTAACCTTGGTGTTGTCTTTGATAGAAAGCTAGAGCTCACCGACCATGTCACTTCAGTCTGCCGGTCCTGCATCTATCATCTCCATAGAGCGGGCCAAATTCGAAAGTTTTTATCAGAGGAAGCCACAAAGAAAGTGGTTCATGCACTGATAATTGGCAGATTGGATTACTGCAAATCTGTACTACAGGGCCTCCCCAAAAACACACTCTGCAAGCTTCAACGCATACAGAACTGTGCCGCCAGAATGGTGAAAAGAGTGAAGAAGACGGAACACATCGGCCCAGTACTCAAAGATCTGCACTGGCTACCTGTCCACAAGCGAGTTGTCTTCAATATCTGCACACTCGTCTACAAATGTCTCAAACTAAAGAAGAAAATATGCCATTGTACCTATGTGGCCTGGTCAATCTGTATAAACCAGCCCGCGATCTCAGATCAGCCCATAGTGTTCTCCTCAGATGTGCCCAAGTGAAGTCCAAAAATGGGGAGATAGAGCTTTTGTTGCTACCGCCCCGAGGCTGTGGAACTCTCTCCCAGAACCACTCAGAGCTGCCCCATCTCTGTCCAGCTTCAAAAGAGGCCTAAAGACCTTCCTCTTCCAAGACTGAAACAACAATATGCTGTTGTGTAAAGTGCCGAAGAGCAGCAGAAGTACTGAATTCAGGCGCTCTATAAATGATACATACATACATACATACATACATACATACATACATACATACATACATACATACATACATACATACATACATACATACATACATACATACACACACACACATACATACATACATACATACATACATACATACATACATACATACATGTGTATTTGTAAAGGGAAATGATGGTGAGCTAACTAATTTTTCCAGACACTTCAGTAGTAGGTTTAAATGACTTTCTCTCTTTCTTTCAGAATGCGACTTCCTTCTTGGTTGAAAACAAAAATCCCACTTGGAAAAAATTACACGAAGTTGAAGAAGACACTCCGAGACTTGAATCTCCACACAGTAAGTATGTCCATCTGTTTTATCACCCAGTGCATTCCACATGCAATGGTAAATCTTAAGAGCTTGTAATGAGATGGTTTGAGTGACTTTTTTGACTCACATGCGAAGCAAAAGTGAGTCTATGTACTCACCAGTGTCGTCCGTCCGTCGGGCGTCCGGGCGTCCGTGAAAAACTTTAACGTTGGATTTTTCTCGGAGACTATTAGGTCTATCAACACCCAATTTGGCATGATGGTGTATGATGACAAGGCGTCAAAAACCATACATAGTGACTTGACCTTGCTTCAAGGTCAAGGTCGCAGGGGCCGTAAATGTTGTCTAAAAACATCAATTTTTCACATTTTCCCAATTGTCTCTGAAGTTTTTGAGATTGGATACCTGACCTATATATGGTGTATAGGTCAAAGTAATCCCTATCTTTTGATACCAGTTTGATTGACCTTGCTTCAAGGTCAAGGTCACAGGAGGTCTTTAAAGTTGAATTGTATACATATTTTGAAGTGACCTTGACCCTGAACTATGGAAGATAACTCTTCCAAACTTCATAACATTGTAGTACACATGTTATACTTTCATACTAGGTCACCAGTGTCATCCGTCCGAGCGTCCGGGCGTCCGTCCAGGCGTTCGGGCATCCTGTAATCCGTAAAAAACTTTAAAGTTGGATTGTTCTCGGAGACTATTAAGTCTATCAACACCCAATTTGGCATGATGGTGTAGGATGACAAGGCGTAAAAAAAAATACACAGTAACCTGACCTTGCTTCAAGGTCAAGGTCACAGGAGCTCTTTAAAGTTGGATTATATACATATTTTGAAGTGACCTTGACCCTGAACTATGAAAGATAACTCTTCCAAACTTCATAACATTGTAGTACACATGTAATACTTTTATCATGAGACAAATTTGGTCACATATCATCAAGGTCAAGGTCACTTTGACCCTTATGAAATGTGACCAAAATGGGGTAGTGAACCACTAAAAGTGACCATATCTCATGGTAGAAAGTGCCAATAAGCACCATTGTGCTTCCTATGTCTTGAATTAACAGCTTTGTGTTGCATGACCTTGGATGACCTTGACCTTGGGTCAAGGTCACATGTATTTTGGTAGGAAATATGTGTAAATCAGTTCTTAGTGTATGATGTCATTGGTAGGTTTAGTTGTTTGACCTTGACCTTGAAGGTCACCTGAAGTTCAAGGTCATGTAAAGGTCAAGGTCAAGCATGTGAGTCGTATGGGCTTTGCCCTTCTTGTCTTTTCTTTTCTAAATCACCACTATCACACTGAATAGCA
>JAWQFJ010000852.1:170000-187391 GCA_034096865.1 Theodoxus fluviatilis | reverse complement strand
GGATGAGCATAACAATTCAGTGGCCACCATCACCACCAAGATCTTGTCCTCTCGGAAACGGCGGGATTCCAGATTTTCAGCCAAGACTTCCTTCAAGTCTGCTCAGAACTTTTCCTTTCGTGGCCAGCGTTCCGGAAGACGTTCCTACAGCAACAGACGCGGAGGCTACTCCTACCAAGGAGGTCGTGGCGGTAAGACCTCTGCCACGGTCACTACCGCCAAATAGCAATCCACTCCCAGCCTCAGTCCCAGCCCCAGGTCCTGTCGGCGGTCGCCTAGCCCTCTTCCACCAAAGATGGATGGATCTTTTCCCCAGAGCAACGTGGTCTCTCAGAGTGGTGAAGGAGGGCGCTCGAATTTCCTTAACCTGCCCACCTCCCCTTTCCTCCTCCCCTCGTTGGATTCAGTTACCCAGAGATCCGCTGAGGGCAGCTGCCTTGAGACAGGAGGTGGATTCGTTATTGCGGAAGAGGGCGATCGAGGAAGTGCACAACACGTCTCTCCCTGCCTTTTATTCCCACCTCTTCGTCGTACCGAAGCCAGGCGGGCGATGGAGACCGGTAATAGACCTTTCCCTTCTCAACAAACACATCGAGATTCCGCACTTCAGGATGGAAACCACGAGGGCTTTGAGGTGGTCAGTGCGCCCCGGAGATTTTGCAGTCAGTATAGACCTGTCAGACGCCTACCTGCATGTGCCCATGCACAGGTCCACGCGCAAGTGGTTGAGATTTGCCATGGACGGCAAGGTTTACGTTTTTCGTTCTCTCCCATTCGGTCTCAGCACGAGTCCATGGATTTTCACCCGTCTCATCGACACAGTGGTAGAGTACGTGCGTCGAGAGACGGCATCAGAAGTCTCGAATTATCTGGATGACATTTTACAGAAGAACGCGAACCCTGCAACTCTCTCAGCAGATCTCCAGTTTCTCCTAGACATACTGCAGAGTCTGGGGTTTTTGGTGAATGTTGCGAAGTCAGACCTTCGACCCTCGCAGGTATTCACTCATCTAGGAATGCACTTCGATACGGCAGCTGGACTAGTGAGACTGCCGCAGAAGAGAGTGGTCAAGCTGACGGACGTAGTACAGCAGCTCCTTGCTTCGGACAGCTCCTCCCCCAGAGTCATCTCGAAGGTGATCGGGATGTGCATGGCAGCAGGGGAGTTGATTCCTTTGGGGCGGCTCTTTGTGCGGCCCATTCAGTGGCCCCTGAGCGATCTATGGCGACAGAGCGACGGCTTGTGGGATCAGAGCCTCGTTGTGTCAGACATGCTACGGCAAGCCCTGCATCCTTGGACGAATCGGACATGGCTAATGATGGGAGTACCATTGCAGATGCAGACTGCCACCATTTCCTTATGCACGGACGCATCAATGACAGCCTGGGGCGCTCACCTCCTCCCAGACTTCCAGGTCTGCTCAGGACTGTGGACAGCAGAGGAACGCTGCCGTCATATCAATGATCCGGAAATGATGGCAGTGTTAAATGCCCTGAGCATGTGGAAGGACAGGCTGCGGGGCCATGTCGTGATGGTGCTAACCGACAACACAACAGTGGTGGCTCACATCAAGAATCAAGGAGGCACTCACTCTCGTTCCCTCTGTTTGCTCACGATGAATCTGTTACAGTTTGCCCATGCAGCGGGTATCCATATACTGGTTCGTCACATTCCCGGGCGTTTAAACGTGATGGCAGATGGACTGTCTCAGTCTCAAGCACTGCCAACAGAGTGGACGCTGCACCCGGCCGTGTTTGCCAGGATTCATCAGCTTTTCCCCGCTATGTCTATCGACCTGTTTGCAACGAGATTCAACAACAGGTTGCTGAGGTATGTGTCCCCTGTGCCAGATGCCGCAGCTGTGACTGTCGACGCCCTTTCGATGGACTGGACAGGTCTGGACCTGTATGCGTTTCCCCCTCTGCCTCTCATTGCGCAAGTGGTTCGACGTCTGGAACAGTTCCACTGCGAGATGACTTTGGTAGCTCCACTCAGGTGGAACAAGTCATGGATTTCTCTGCTGCTGCTCTGCTCAGTTCAGATTCCGAGGAAATTGCCTTGCAGAGTGGACTTACTGAGTCAGCCGGGCTCCAATATCGTTCACCCGGACGTTGACGGTCTGAACCTTCACATTTTCAGACTATTAGGAGGGCAGTTGAGGGCAGAGGATTCTCGGACGCTGTGGTCAAGAGAGTCACTAGGGATCGCAGGGCCTCCACTTTAAAGGTGTACGACGCCAAGTGGAGAGGGCTCGATCAATGGTGCCAGTCGAGGGGGTTGGACCCGTTTGCCTTGACTCCAGCCCGTCTTGCGGATTTTCTCTTGTTCCTCTTTGAGGTCAAGAAGTTGCAGCCTTCGACAATCAAGGGCTATCGGTCTGCTATAGCCCGTGTCTACAGTTTGTGTGGTTTACCCGACCCGGGGACATCACCTGTCTTTTAAACAATTTCAGTTTAACCCGACCCAGGGCATTACGTTTGTTTCCTAAGTGGAATATTGATCTCGTACTGAAGTTTTTGGCTCATGAGCCTTTTGAGCCGCTGAAAGAGGCCTCCCTTGACAGACTTACCAAGAAGACTGTTTTTTTAATCACTTTGGCCACAGCGGGCCGTGTCAGTGAGATTCATGCCCTTTCCGCCAGACGGGAGTGTCTGCGATTCAATCAGAACGGGTCTGTGTCGCTGCTCACCTTCCCGGGTTTCATCGCTAAGAACAGGTTACCAGAGGTTGGCAGTCAGCAGTACACCTTACAGCCTCTTGGGGAAGAGACTTTCTGCCCAGTGCGAGCGCTGTCCTGCTACGTTGCGCGCACTAAGGACAACAGGACGCCTGATGATCCGCTTTTTCTGCCGCTGCAGGGCACAGCGCGAACATCTCCGCAGCTGATTTCCTCGTGGATTAAGTCCCTTATTGAGGAAGCGTATCGGAGGGCGGCGGACCATTCCAGGAGTGAAGACGCACGGGATACCCCTGGAGAGGGGCGGACCCTGCGCAGGGGAACAGGAGAGTCAGTGGAGACTGACGCTTCTTATCTCCCGGCTGCGGAGGCAGCGTCAGGGAGATTTCCCGGTTCCCCGGGAGCAGACCGGCCGGAGGGCTCGAGAGCTGCTACCCATTGTAGCGGAGCGTTGGGTTCAGTACCGGAGGATTCACCTGTCTCAGGGATCAGGGATGTTTCAGTACAGTCCCCTGATCTCCACCGACCCGCTCATGAGCTGCGGGCCATTGCAGCTTCTTTGGCCCTTTACAGAGGCGCAGCTTTGGCGGACGTCACCAAGTCTGTTGGTTGGTCGTCCGCCAGCACCTTCGGACGCTTTTATTTGAGACACATGGCTGGCGAGCATGGCGTCCGCGTGCCCCATCTCCTGCGCCTGCCAGCGGAGGCTCTTGGGCGGCGCAGTTTGTCTCCCTGACCAGCATCTTCTTAGCTCCCTTTGCTGTCCTTCAACTTGTGCAGTGGTATAGTACAAGTCCTTAACCTCCTTCTCTTGTTTAACAGCTATATTATCTCTTAGGGCGCTGGTCAGTGGAGCGAGTTCTTACCTCCTTACCCCCCTCCTATTCGGAATTCGGCAAAACAGTGACTCATGTTAATCGGAGTAAAAGGTAATTTTTATCCTAAAATTAGTTTTAGGAGGATTAACATGAGTCACTGTGGGAGACCCTCCCAACCTGCCCCGCAAGGAAAAACTCGCCAAGCACTTGAAGAAGTAAACTGAGCTTCTGGCCTCGGGAGCACGGGCTTATAAGGCAGAAGGGGAGAGCACTGCGGTGGCTTTGTGCGTTATCTGGGAGGTCTATGACGTCGTCAGGCCTACCCAGATTCGCTCCCTTTGCTGTCGACCAGTTAAGATTAGGCAAAACAGTGACTCATGTTAATCCTCCTAAAACTAATTTTAGGATAAAAATTACCTGTTACAATGGGGATGAGAGCAAGGGGTGGTAAGGGTACCACTTCTTTCTCGAGGAATGAACTCTGCCTGACATTCCATGCATCTTATCTCGAGTCAATTTTTCTGCCTGTCTACTTTGCAGGAACTCCAAGATCTTGGTGGAGTGCCTGACTCCAGACTTTCGAGGGGATCTGAAGGCTGTGGAGGTGGTGGCCCTGTCTGGACTGGACGTCTACGCCCACAATGTGGAGACTGTGGAAGCACTGCAGAAGTAAGTGTGTCAGTGTGGATATTGAACACACTTTGGGTAATACGCCAAGTTTTCAAATGTTTTGGTTTTGTAAATGTGTAATGTCCATGATTTGAGGAATAATTACTTTGTAGTAAATATACTTTTTTTTTCCTTAAAAATTCTTAGATCTTTTTTCAGGGTGCACCTCTGTTGCCACAGCTAATGATTTTGCAATGAATGAGTGGATTTTTACAGCCTATCCATCTTTGTAGGTTATGCAAGGCTATCGACTACAAAACCACCAGAGCTGGTTAAGAGCAAGTCAAGTCCCTATTTCCTGTAGTCTCAACTTTTCTGAATCCATGTGAAGACTCAAAAGTTGGCCTTTTCTTTCCTTCAACGCACAAGGGGGGACAGATGTTTTAAGGCAGTCTAAAGCATGGAAACACAGTGATATGAGTTAGAGAAGGCCTGGAAATAGAGTGAGGGGTGGACAGTGGGGTTTGAGTGAGTGTTACAGTTAGGTACGATGTAAAACATTTTTTACGTCATGCATGAGAGGAAAGTGGCCGCTGTAAACTACTGGTACCTTGCCCCCATGCAACACAGGTACGTGCGGGACCTGAGGGCAAACTACCAGCAGTCTCTGGCAGTGCTGCGACATGCCAAGACTGTCCAGCCTGACCTGGTCACCAAGACCTCTCTCATGCTGGGCCTTGGGGAAAGGGACGATGAAGTGCTACAAGTCATGCAGGGTGAGTTCACTTATACACAAGCATATAGATACACACACACATACACACATATACACACAAGCATACACACACATATACACACATTTACACACATGCATGCACACACATACACACATTTACACACATACACACACATTTACACATATAAACACACACATACATGCACACACAGATACACACACATATACACACATATACACACATGCATGCACACACACATACACACATTTACACACATACACACACATTTACACACATAAACACACACACACACATACATGCACACACAGATACACACACACAGACACACACACACACATACATGCACACACACACACATATACATATGTACACACACACATATATGTACTCACACACATTTACACACACACACACACACACACAAACATATGTATGCTTACAAGTTTCATCATTAGAAACAGATACTTATAAGAATTGATTGCAGCTGTTGAAGAAATGGATTTGATATGCCAAACACATTCAGATTGCAACACGTACATGGAGACAAATCAAGGGGAGACATGGGTATGAAAATGATCAAAATGTCATTTTCTGATGATTTTGACTTATGAGCTCTTCAGAGTCATTTCAACCCTCTGCAGTGTATATCCTATAGTCTACTTTAAATTTCACAGAAAACATGTAAAGATACAAATGAAAAACCTTACCCATCTGAGACTTGTTGTCTGCATTGTTGGAAATACATAGAAGATGGAAAAAGCAAGTTTTCCCAAGTTATCCTTTTTCACATTTTCTCAAAGATTACTTTTTGTGAACTTGAAATTGTGCAGAAAATATTCTGAGCATTGTACAGATGTGTAATTTTCAGAGCATGTTATTTATGCATGTAGCCACCTCTTATGGGTTTGTGATATTAGCCCCTAGTTCAGAAAAAAAGGAGAAAAAAGTCATGTATTGTACATAAAATTAGTGAATATCCTCTCCAAAAGTATTTGGAATTTTCCTATAAGAATGTGACAAGTTTTAGATATTGAAATTAGAAATCTAAAGATACGCAAGTTTCAATTTTGCTGTATATAGTTTTTGAGCTGCAACTTTGAGAGAAAAAGGGAGAAAATTACATGTTAAGGCAACCATTTTTAGTCATTAACAGATTACCTACTTCCCCCCCCCCTGGTGAAGCAAAAGTGGTTTTTACTTATTTTCATGTCTGTCTTAAATTGCCATGCATGCAAGTTTGAAAACTCACTGCAGCAAAAGCATCTTCCCTGATACCCATGTCTCCCCTTGCCACGATGGACATGTCTCTCTGCAGACTTGAGGGAAGCTGATGTTGACTGCCTAACCCTGGGACAGTACATGCAGCCCACCAAGAGGCATTTGAAGGTAGGCCACCTTCCTCTCCCACAGATGTTTCCTGGACATGGGCTTCTCTGTGAAATCAGCAGCCTTCCATGTGGACCTCAGTAGCTCGGCCTGTAGAGCACTCCTATACAGACAGAAGGTATCAGGTTTGATCCCTTAGTTCTGAAACTTTTCTATTCCCTGCAGTATTTGGTTCATTATAGAAAGATCTCTCTTTGGCACCAGATCATTACTGCTTTAAAGCTTAATTTGAATTTATTAAGAAATTATTCTTTTGATCTTGAGTTTGCTGAATGAAGACTATTTGATGTTCTATTGCTGCTGTGGTTGCTTTATTGATATATTATTGGAATATTTGGATGCTGCTTTTAATTATTTATTTCTGACATGAGCCAGCAAGCAAGAAGAAAGAAAATGGGGAGTGCTGATAGTGAGGGCACTCAACTTGCGACTCAACCAAGGGTCTACTTGTTTGTCATCAGCTGGTAATGCTGGATCACTGAGGTGGCCTGGTGACTAGTGAGGAAAAATATAAAATGCTTCTGATCCAGATAAGTATGATAAGTTGTTGCATAAAATCTATTCCTTTCTTCCTACCCGTGTTTGCAGGTGAAGGAGTATGTGCACCCTGACAAGTTCCAGTACTGGGAGGAGGTGGGGCAGAAGATGGGCTTTGCCTACACCGCCAGTGGACCCCTGGTCAGGTCCTCATACAAAGCAGGTCTGTTGTTGCTGAGGTTTCCTCAGCAGTCATCCCATTGTAGACTGCAGCACTGCGCATCCCATTGTAGACTGCAGCACTGCGCATCCCATTGTAGACTGCAGCACTGTATACTGTCCTCTGAAATGTGCTAAAACTAGCCATCCAGGTGCATATTTTGAAACAAACGTGTCATAATTTTCTTTCTTCAAGTTTTTAATTATGTTAAATATACCAAAGCATACAGTAGATTTGTCTGTTATAGAATAAAGATACTGCCACATCAATAAAGCACCAGACCAGATGCTATAAATAGAGTTTCCTAATTGGTTGTAAGGGGAGGGGGGGTTAGTTAATTAGAGGTATGTGAAATTGCCATGTAATATATTCCACCATAATCTAAAACAAGAAGTAAATGAATAATGTAAACTGCGGGTAAAAGGGAATTGTCATGACAGCAATCCAGTTTGTAATAACAGCAAGGGCGCAATTGTTGCTTTCAAGAATAACAATTCAGGTATGTCATAATCCACAGGACAAACAGATTGGCAAATATTACTTCTTAAATGATATCCCAAAACTGTAGTCTTGAACCTGTGAAGTGGATTTTTGCTTGTGTTTGTTTGTGAATGATTTTCAACACTGTGCATAAGCTAACTGCTTCATGCATCAGCAGTAGAATCTTATTGCATGTGAATATATCCTTTCATAGACCATTGATTTACCTACTGGCTGCAACAGTCAGTGGGGCCTACTTTTTGATGGGCTGAATGGTTCTAGTGCAACATATCAAATTGAGATTAAGACATTCACCTGAGAGGGAACTGCTGGATGGTTTTCTGTTAGAAAAGTCACAGAGTACATACAGAGGTATCTGACTACCTTTGACAACAACATGCAACATTCAAGGGAAACAGTATACCTTGTGTTTTTCATCCATTTACTTACACACTGTGGTTACTTTTGGTTTTAACCTGTTCATATACCATTTAAGCACATTTTATCTTTTTCTGCAGGTGAATTTTTCATCAAGAATGTACTCAAGTCCAGAAAGGAGTCTCCAAAGAAATGATGGTGCTGCTGTGATATCATCCTAAGTAAACTTCTACCGCCAAAACTTGTGCAGACAAATCCACCTGGAACTGTATATCTCAAATGGGATGGAGTGATAAGACTTAATGATTTTGTTATGATTTGATGGCCTATTCAATAAAAAGGAGGGAATGTGTTGTGATGTTGGACAATTATTCTTTTTTGTTCACGAGTCCTCTAGACTGTTACGGTGAAATAGGTGGAGTTCCCCTCAAGGGAAAAAGAATTGCAGTGTTGTATGTTGGTAATGATACTCTGTAATTTGTCCTCTTCAAGGGAACTCCACTTGAAATGTTATATGCTGTCACCACAGTGCATTGCTTAGTGCTCAGCTTTACACCTGGGTAGGAGAAGCAATGTGGGTGAAGCACCTTGCTCAAGGTAGGAGAAGCAATGTGGGTGAAGCACCTTGCCCAAGGTAGGAGAAGCAATGTGGGTGAAGCACCTTGCCCAAGGAAGGAGAAGCAATGTGGGTGAAGCACCTTGCCCAAGTATCACAGGAGAAGCAATGTGGGTGAAGCACCTTGCCCAAGTATCACAGGAGAAGCAATGTGGGTGAAGCACCTTGCTCAAGGTAGGAGAAGCAATGTGGGTGAAGCACCTTGCTCAAGGTAGGAGAAGCAATGTGGGTGAAGCACCTTGCTCAAGGTAGGAGAAGCAATGTGGGTGAAGCACCTTGCTCAAGGTAGGAGAAGCAATGTGGGTGAAGCACCTTGCTCAAGGTAGGAGAAGCAATGTGGGTGAAGCACCTTGCTCAAGGTAGGAGAAGCAATGTGGGTGAAGCACCTTGCCCAAGGTAGGAGAAGCAATGTGGGTGAAGCACCTTGCCCAAGTATCACAGGAGAAGCAATGTGGGTGAAGCACCTTGCTCAAGGTAGGAGAAGCAATGTGGGTGAAGCACCTTGCTCAAGGTAGGAGAAGCAATGTGGGTGAAGCACCTTGCTCAAGGTAGGAGAAGCAATGTGGGTGAAGCACCTTGCTCAAGGTAGGAGAAGCAATGTGGGTGAAGCACCTTGCTCAAGGTAGGAGAAGCAATGTGGGTGAAGCACCTTGCTCAAGGTAGGAGAAGCAATGTGGGTGAAGCACCTTGCTCAAGGTAGGAGAAGCAATGTGGGTGAAGCACCTTGCTCAAGGTAGGAGAAGCAATGTGGGTGAAGCACCTTGCCCAAGTATCACAGGAGAAGCAATGTGGGTGAAGCACCTTGCCCAAGTATCACAGGAGAAGCAATGTGGGTGAAGCACCTTGCCCAAGGTAGGAGAAGCAATGTGGGTGAAGCACCTTGCCCAAGTATCACAGGAGAAGCAATGTGGGTGAAGCACCTTGCCCAAGTATCACAGGAGAAGCAATGTGGGTGAAGCACCTTGCCCAAGTATCACAGGAGAAGCAATGTGGGTGAAGCACCTTGCTCAAGGTAGGAGAAGCAATGTGGGTGAAGCACCTTGCTCAAGGTAGGAGAAGCAATGTGGGTGAAGCACCTTGCTCAAGGTAGGAGAAGCAATGTGGGTGAAGCACCTTGCTCAAGGTAGGAGAAGCAATGTGGGTGAAGCACCTTGCTGAAGGTAGGAGAAGCAATGTGGGTGAAGCACCATGCCCAAGGATGTAACTCCAGGTTCCTTGCAGCTTTGAACACTCTATCTGCCTGCACGACTTGGCTACAGGTTATTAGACTAGATCCCAAAGCTTTGTGTAGAACCTTGTAGGTACTGGACTGAGCTGCTGCTGCTGCTCAGATGGAAAAATAGAGTTTGCTCCGAGGCAAAGTACTGTCTGAGACCTCCCCTTGTAGTCTGGTGCAGTTGCTGTAGTCATTGTTTTTACTCCTGCAGGGAGCAGTCAAGATGTATAAGGCTGTGTCTCTGTACATGCTTCAGACATCACAACACTACTCCTGCAGGGAGCAGTCAAGATGTATAAGGCTGTGTCTCTGTACATGCTTCAGGCATCACAACACTACTCCTGCAGGGAGCAGTCAAGATGTATAAGGCTGTGTCTCTGTACATGCTTCAGGCATCACAACACTACTCCTGCAGGGAGCAGTCGAGATGTATAAGGCTGTGTCTCTGTACATGCTTCAGGCATCACAACACTACTCATACAGGCGCACCTCTGGTTTATTGTGCAGGAGAGTACATTTACATCCATTGCAGCAGACAGAGTGACAAAACACCAGTATATAAATCAGTATAGTTCTATACACTCTAGAAGAATATTAAATGAATTAATCATTCAAAAAGTGCACAAAGTTTTCTTCCAATTATCATTGCACAATCCCTGCCAAAAATATATGTTAATGGGCCTAGTTCTAGATGAGAACAAGTCAAAGAGATTGGAAGTATTGGGTCACATTTACACAGGGAGGATTCAGAATGGAGAGTTATCCGTGAATATTTGCAGAGGCCACTACTTCAGCTTTCCTTATCAGTACTATCGGCAAATCACCTTGACAGAGCACTGAACATTGTGAGCCAAACTGTGAAAGAAATAGCTATCGTCATTGTGAAGGTCATAGATGACCAAGATATGATTTTCATTTCACAAGAAACGGGACAGGTCCAGACACAACATTTTTCCTTGCATTCCAAGGCTACGGAGGTACGTGCAGGTGCAATTTTGCTCGTGCAGAAATCCATTGGTCTTGAAAACTTTTTAGCAGTACCAGTATGGTAGGCATATACTTGGCTAAAGGAAGCACCTGTTCTTTCCTGGGCAACATGGTAACCTACTTCCAGAAATGTCATCAAGTTTAAGAATATATTGATGCCCAATTATAACTGCTGTCCATGCACTAACATGACAAAACTTTAAATTAAAATTTCAACAAAAATTCATTATATGATGATTATTGTGAGCATTTCCATCTAAACAAGATAGGATTACCATACATGAATGCTCAAAGGATATGTGCTTTTCCTGAGTGAGCAGTAACAACACAACGCAGGGAAAGACACACTCTACACTTGGCACTAACTGCTGACTGCTGTACTGAAAGACAGCATGGTCAGTAATTTTGTTCAGGCATAACTAGGAACAATTCAAAGGTGTTTGAAAACCAACACTGATCTCTTCTGAGTAAAAACTACAGTGAAAATTTCTACTAATCTTCATATAATTTCTACCCCACATCCCATCAATGATTCATAAAACCATTATATAAAAAAACATTCTGTCAAGATCAAACGTAGCTGTCATCATCTAACCTTACCTTTGGGGCGAACTTGGATGCAAACCACGTTGAAAAGCTCACAGTTGTCTGGCAGTCACCTCAGTGCATCAATGAGAGTTTCATTCCATACTAGTCTCCACTGCCGTTAATCACAGATTTCATCACATTTCATCGCCCATGCTTTCTCAAAAGATGTAGTATCATCACAAAATTAATATAATTTATCTAGTGTATAAAATGCAGTTAAAGAAAAATGCATCATCATTAAAAAAGATATATATTATATAAACAAAGCAGTACACCAAAATTCAACTTTTGACCCTGAGAGTGTCAGAGGCTTATACAATCTATGGTAACTGAATAGGAAAAAGCAGTCCACATGGCTCTTTAACATAAATGGGGGTAATAATTTAAAAAACAACCAGTTATTGGAAGATGATGAGTGCCCACCTAAAGGCATTGTAAGGGCCTTCAATTGTTCAACATGATTTCCAGCAAATACAACACTGGCAACTGGGGGAAAGAAGGCATGACTTTTGCTCCAAAGCCTTCCCCATGGCAGAGTCCAATAAACATGTACCATTACCATGGCAGTTGCAGCACATGGGTATGTTTCAAGGTCGTGGCAGGGCCAAGCCTCCTGGTTGTAGCATACACAGCAAGTGATGAGGGCGGATGGTAGTCAAATGTGCTTTAGAAAAATTGCCCCAAAATTCAGCGTTAACATTTTCTTAAAATATAGACATAGGTTTGTTCTTTGTTCAGTTGTGAGTACTTCTGGTATAGGCTTTGCCATATTCTGCTGGGTAGTTAGAAGGGCACAAGCAAAATAAAAAGGCAATTGTCTTGTCCTTGAAATGTAGCTTTTTTAGGGCTAACAGACCAAACAGTCTGAATCGTGACATCAGGGTAAGCGTTAGTACAGGGGCAGGAGGTTGATGTTTCAACAGCTGAATGTGTCTGAAATTTGGTTGCAAGTTGTCATAATCTTTGTACAAAGCAGTCAGTTGCAGACTGATATGTGTCCGTGTTGATGAAACAGCAAGACTGTGCTCCCTTGGAACTGTATGTATCCCCATGGCTCATTACTATTTGAATCCGGAACTTGTCAAATTCCTTTAAGCACTGGACCTATAATGACATAAGTGCTTTCTCTTTCATTATTTATAATGCGATAAAAATGAAAGCTTGTACATATGTCTGTATTACCTTATGTCCATTTGTGTTCAAGTGCAAACATCAGTGAAGAGTCTAACTCCTATTTGTTCTCCAATGCTTTCATGAGAAGAGCTTATGTATAACACACACACCGCCCTTCTGTAAGAAGCATAACATCATAAACTACGCAGGCCCTGATGTCGCATTGCCCTGCAGAAGTCCTCATTTTAAAAAGTCTACAAACAGGACACAATAGTAAGATGCTTTGACCCTTGTATTCAAAATTAATGATATTAAGAAGTGTCACTCAGGAAGAGCCTCTCTGTTAACAGCTGCCACCAAACACAGATTTCACAGTTTGAATGCATACAGACATGAGCAGTTTACCTGTTCACAACAGTTAATACAGTCTGACAGACAACAACTATGAACTGCCTTGATTCTGATCTGCATGAGAGTCACCAGACTTTTGGATGCTGGAATCATCTGGAGGAGTCTCCTCTTCTGCTGAGGCTTTGGGAGCAGTTTCTTCTCCTTCAGCAAGGGCTGCAGGGCTGCTTTCAGTAGCAGGAGCTGCTGGCTGCTCCTTCCTCTCCTCCCATCCTGCCTGGCCCTCCCCTTCCCTCCCGGCTGCTGGCGTCTCCTCGTCATCCACAAAGATGATGTCATCAGGGTGAGGCGGTTTTGGCAAGAACTGCTCCCCTGGAAGAACTGTCTCAAACAGCTGTCTAGCCTGCAACACAGAAGGCAAGCCAAAAGGTTCAGTGAAATGTACGGTGGATAGATAGAATTCTAGGCCACATAAACACTATCCCAATGTGGATTTGCTCCCGCCCCCCTTCCCCCCCCCCCCCCCCCCCCTCCATCTTCTACCCCCACTCTCCTGTCAGTGTCTGTCTGTCTCCCCCACCCCCACCCCACCCACAAAGTTGCTGCATCCAAGTAACATTTTCATAGAAAAGGAGTACACAACATTCAATTCAAATCTCTCTGGATTAACTCTTTCAAGACGCAGAATTTCTAGTGCGTCTGTCCCCTGAAATCGCAGGAAAATGGACCAAGTTTGAAAAATCGTAGTAAAATAAATACTGTAGCTACAAAGCTAAACTTGGTATGGCTAGAAAGGTCTTTCTTTGCCAAAACTAGCCAAATGCTGCACTTTGTCAAGCTAAGAAAACACTACACTTGCCATGACAGTAAGTAGAGCCACTATTTTGAAAAAAATAGGTCTTTCACCCAGCTCTCTTTCTCAGAGTGCCCACTGCTTGTTTCTTGGTCTAGAGCTCTATAAAAAAAGTGAACTTCAAAAAATGGCACAAAAACACACTGGAGAAATTTTGTGATGATTGTGTTTATTAGTCCTGAGTTACAACCAATATGAGCCTACAATGAACTACCGAGCAGCTGATGGCGAGTTCGACCTAGTTTCATCCTCGCTCTCTGATACCTCATCATTAGCGAGAGGAAAATCACTACTATCATCATCATCATGAAAGGGATCATCACAAAAACACACTGGAGAAATTTTGTGATGATTGTGTTTATTAGTCCTGAGTTACAACCAATATGAGCCTACAATGAACTACCAAGCAGCTGATGGCGAGGTCGACTAGTTTCAGCCACCATGACAACTTCGCTCTCATCCTCGCTCTGATACCTCATCATTAGTGAGAGGAAAATCATCATGAAAGGGATCATCTACATCAGTTCCTATCTCATACAAAGCATCCACTTCAGCATCAGAACCCTCCTCTACAGCAGTTTCCACTCGCTCACCCACCTCGCGCTGCGATTGACGCTATGCCGCCATCGCTGTTTACTTCGTGCCTCATAGTGCATTGCTGATAAAGGTTATGGTCTGGCCGGGAAACATTTGTGTGTTGATCTAAAGCTGGCAAACTATAGTACAGAGACGAATTCAAGACTAGACTAGTTCCCTAAACCATATTTTCCTTGTAAGGGGGCAAAAATATGCTAATGTGGTAGGCTCAATTGAGCCTACGCGTCGCGAACGACTACGTTTGGCCCGTAGGCTCATATGAGCCTACGCGTTGCGAATGAGTTAAGTAGATGCCAAAGCAGACTATTTTTGATTGTCTGTTCATGGCTTTCGCTCTTTCTCATACTATGGCCCTCAACTGTGGAATTCTCTCCCTCACAATATCCGACACTCTACCTCCATCTCTTCCTTCAAATCCAACCTCAAAACCTACCTTTTTCAGCAATATTACTTGTGAATTCGTTAGAATCCTGCCGCAACCCCCCCCCCCCCCTCGTACATCTTGACATCTATGTAAATATTTGTATAGTATATTGTCAGTCTGACTGTGTACATCTGAATGCATGTGTTTGACTATGACTGGATGACTAAATGTATAGACTGTATGTTGTATGTTTATTTTGTATATGTATGTATATATGTTACGCACTTAGAACCTCGGGAAAGGCGCTTTATAAGTATAATAAATTATTATTATTATTATATAATGACACTGAAGGCTTGCAAGACCATTGTGGTTGTAAACATCCTTTTTGCCAGACCAGCCATGAATGTGTGAATTGGCAGCCAACCCACCTCATCCACTGGCATGTCAATGTCGAACTCTGGGCCTGGTCCAGGCAGCAGCAGCACGTTGCTGGGTGTGTTCCTTGATGCAGCAACAGAGGACAGGTCCTGCACTGACAGGAAAGCTCCCCACAGCAAGCGTGGTCTCTTGTCCTCCTCAGCTCCTTCTGCAGCACAGCAGTCTTGATCAGCACAGCTCTCTCATTGATGTATCTTCACTTCTTGTTTCGGACACCAGTTGCAAAGTGAGGTTAAGCACAGTAGTCTCCAAAGTGCTGGGTATACGACTTCCATAGGAGGAGGAACATGATTAAGCAACAACAAAAAAGTTGTGGTTTTGATCATGTGGCAACAAAAAAAGGATCAGAGGTCTGCCTGAACTATAAAAAAAAATCATTCATTCGTTTGTTTGTTCGTCCGTCCATCCATCCATCCAATCGTTCATTCATAATCTGTTTATTTGTTTAATATTTGGAAGAGGCCAGATTCAACATAAAAACCGCTGGCGCTGAACCTCCAGGTTTTGGCATTTAAGAAAAGATTGGGTTCGAACCCGCAACCTCTCGAGAAAAGAGGGGGAAAACACACATAAAAACACAACAAAACCACAACCTCTCGAAAAAAGAGAAGAAAAAAAAGTTTCAGCGCAGAATCAAACCTGGTCATGCATGACCAACAGTCGAACACTCTACCAGCTGAGCCATTAGAGAATTGCTATGACGGAGTGTTTGTAAAGCATGTAAATCCATTTCTAAGCTATCGGCCCAGGAACAATCAACCATATATTTTAAACATGATGGATAGGTTCAGGAAGCTCCTATTATGACATGCTTTGCTTTCCTTTGGCATGTCATAGACGCTGAATTAACACTCACACAGTCACACAGAGGAGGAAGTGTATTATAGATGTTCAACCCAGACATGTGCATTCGTACTCATTCAGTGATTCACGCACACACCGTGTGTGGTTACCGTGGTTACGTTGTGTTTTCTTCGCGTAGACACTGATCTATATCTAAATACGTGGAGTAGATAGAAAAAATGGCTAGCAAGAAAAAAGAGAGAAAGGCAAGGGCAAAAAACTTCAGTGAAACCGAAATGAGTGTGCTGGTCCTGAAATGCGCCGCTTACATAAAATCTAAGCGCAAGAAGGACTTGCCTGACGACGTCATTCTTTCGGTTGCTGTGCCTTTGAATAATTCTGGGTTCGACTGATTTCTTTATGGATCTCGTCGGTGATGGCCAAGATTTCCTTTCGATGGAATCGAATCTTTCTGAACACCTCTTCATCATTAAATACTTCTAACGGGTGCCTTCGGTCTCGGAATACTCGGTTTTTCCTTAACAGATTGTCATGAATTCGTTTCTTAAGCACAATCGCTGCCATCTTGCCTCTCTCGATAACCCCGGTTTATCTATTTATCTTGCCGACTTCGGGAGAATAGTTTAACACTCTGCTTTGACGCGAGTTTAGGGCTAAAGCGCCGTCATGAATAGGAGAATTTAAACCAAAGTCAAGATAAATCGGGGATAGGAGATAAATCGAGTGTTAAAAAGATAAATCGCCGTCGTGAATACGGGCCAAGAACAATAAAAATACAGCCAGAGAACTACCAGAATCGGCGATAGGCCCTGGACGCCTAAGCAAGCCGAAGAATTCTATTCTATTCTATTCTATTCACCCTCCTTCAAAAATCTCCTCGCAAATGACGTCACGTTATTCGACGTCAAATGATAACGTCACAGATTTTGCAAAATGGAGTCTGTTGAATCGTTTTCATTGAAACACCAAAATGTAAAAAAGTCACTTTCTTTTCAAACCTCGATTCTGAAAATTTGATAATATTGAATGGGACCTAACTTCCAGTCAGTGTGCAAAATCTCAAGGAAATCCGTCCAGTAGTTTTTGAGATATAGGCCGTGGAGACGGGACAGACAGACAGACACACAGACAGACCAATAAAGTCTGTAGGACCTCCAGTAAACCTGGAGGGATAAATCAACATATCTCTATAACTGAAAACCATGTTAAAAAAAATTTAACTGTGGATTTCCTAAGTATTCATAGGGCAGGGAAGATGGATCAACACACACTTTGTCTTTTACTATTAACTCCTGTCTCTTTTTTCTCCCTTTTTTTCCATTATTGACAAAAGTTTAGGGTTGGCAGAAAAAACCAGGGTTGGTCATATTACTGTAACCACACCTTTTTTGGGGGGCGGGGGGGGGGGGGGGGGGAGGGGGGACCTTAAGAAAGATTGTCATCAAAATCCAGCGAGGAATATACAGAAATAATTCAGAAAACAATTCAAGTGTATATAAATTAGGATGCTACCTGTAAACTTTAAAGACCGGCATGGTAGTACCATATAATGCAGCTGTGAGAAGGAAGGGGAAGCTATTCTGAATTTCATAGGTTGCTGTTGTGGTTGGGGGTGAAGTTTGATTTTGTAGTACGAGTCTTATTTTTCCGGGATGCATCT
>JAWQFJ010000852.1:117500-165000 GCA_034096865.1 Theodoxus fluviatilis | reverse complement strand
CCTGTGCAACTACTGAGGCCTCTGTCTCCTTCCAGAAGTCAAGGAGATACGTTCAACAGAATGTTGAATCAAAGTTTGGGTGGTGATTATATGTAGCAATTTTTCAATCATACTTAGGTCTCAACCTGCACTTTTCCCCCTAGTCGATGGGCCACTGATTGATTCTATACAAGCACAAGATGTCAGACAAGCACAGAGAAGGCAGATATAATGCATAAATTTTTTAAAAATCAGAACCACCTCCACTCTCTGAGACCATTCCAAACTGTATCTTCCAAGCTCTCAGATATCTAATTTTTGCTCTTGGGCAGTTGAATATCATGTGAGCTAAGTGTTTTCCCCATGATGTAATTCTAAATAAGTGCAGCATTGAATACTCTATTTTCTATTTGGAAAGCAACTGAAGGGGAACACTTTCACTGTGGACTATGACCTTGGACATTTGCAGAGAGTAGAGTCATATTTCCCAAAGCATCCGTTGCCAGAACTTCAAAGTTGTGGATGGTGCTTGCTTACCTGCAGAATCCCTGGGGGAGCTCCCCTGCACCATACAGAGGAAACAGGAAGGAGGAGTTGCCATAGCGACCCATGGACTTGATGAACTTGTGGATGTTCTGCAAGCCCTGTGATGGGAAACACAGCTCTCATCAAAACGCAAACTCATTCTTGGGAAGCAAATGAAATCACAGACTCATTAATCTGGCATAAACATACAATGTGAACATCTCACATGAATTGAACAGCTTCTGTTTTTCCTTTTGCTCTAAACACCCATGGAAATGATCATTTTACTTGATTTAACCCTTTAGCTCCCAACATTTGAAACTTTCAAAGAATTTCAAGCAAATATCAAAGACAAATGGCAGAAATATAAAGTTGCAACAGCTGCTGCAGGGTTTAAAGGGATAACTGTGCACCATTGAGTACCAGACAGAATTTAATCATTAACCTTTAGGGCGCTGCCAATTTTCGTCATTGTTTTACCCCAGAGCCACAAATGTTATTATGTGTGGTCAAATTCGACACCATGTTTACTTTTAAATTATCATTTATTACCTATTCAAGCTTTGAAGTAGATTTTTGGAGGGTGAGTAGAAAAATGGATGGTCTACATGGTGCAATCAATGAAAATGCCATAGAATGGGTTTTTCAGCTGATAAAAAATCATGGAACGCAGACAACAAAAAACAAACAAATTCACTGTATTTTTCTACACTGCTCTATTTATTCAAGAATACAACAGCTTTTGATGAAAATGCAAAAGTGCATAGAGTCTCCAAGTAATGGAGATACATCTGAAAATGTTTTAGGGTAAAATAAAACAAAAAATCCTACAATTACTTACGCTAGGGAAGTCAGCTAAGTCATTTTCATCTGAATCAAGCTTCCGCTCCTCTTGATCTACAGACCACAACACATCAGTCGAAGCACTGTGTTTTCCTACACTTCTCTATTTATTCAAGAATACAACAGCTTTTGATGAAAATGCAAAAGTGCATAGAGTCTCCAAGTAATGGAGATACATCTGAAAATGTTTTAGGGTAAAACAAAACAAAAAATCCTACAATTTTTTAATGCTAGGGAAGTCAGCCGAGTCATTTTCATCCGAATCAAGCTCTCGCTCCTCTCGATCTACAGACCACAACACATCGGTCGAAGCACGTTCTTGCCCTCTATCCCTCCATCTCCCATTACATCAACGTCAGTAAAGCCATCAAATTCATATTCTGAGAGTCAGAATGGAAAAAAAAATCCACAAGCACTTCAACTTCTTCGTTAGTCGCCATACTGGCAAAGAAAAAAGTTCCGTTCACAAACGACGAAGACGCAACTTCGTGGAAAAATTCGCAGAAAACTCGCGGCAGGCTCTCTCGATTGCCAAAATGGTGGATCTTGTTGCCATGTGATCACAGCACGAGACTGTGATATTTTTAGAACAGCATGACTCGAAGGCCACGTTAGGCAAGCAAACAGAGCACGTCACTATTGCTCGGCGCACTGATGCGCCGGCGGACGTCTAGGGAATGTACGATGTGGCGCATCAATGCGCAGGTGGCATCCTAGAGGTTAAAATGATTTTTATTCACTCAAGTCTATGGTGCCAGCCTGAGACTTGCCTGTTCTGTGATGGTGGTGGTGGTGGCCATGGCCATGGGGTACTGGAAGAAATGCTTCAGCTCAGGACTGAATCCCTTGGAGTCCAGGAACTCTGTGAATGGCTTCCCAACAAAGTCTGCAATGACAGCATCCAGCAAGAGTGTGGTCACCACTGGTGGTTTCATGGATTCGCACAAGGAATTTCCAAAGCATGACTCCTCAGAAAAAAAGGACAAATTTGCCTTTCTTTTTCTCAAGCTTCTGACAGGTGATATGTTAAAAAAATTAATTAGATAAATCCAAATAAAGATATTTATGCGTGAACAAGATAGAAACTTATGTAAATGAATTCTTATGAATAAATAATTCAGAAAATCAATTTTGAAGCATTTGAATTGCGTACTGCTTTAACATTTTGCTTCATTACGTTTCTGCATTTTTCAGAAAAAAATGTCTTGCAAGGTGAGAAAGAATAACAGTCTAAATGAACACAAAAGCAAAACTGCCATATATGAATGTTAGAGAGCAAGGATAATCAGTCACACCTCTGTATTCCTCTGGCTGACTCTCGTAGTTGGCACAGAAAGTCAAGAATTTCATCAAAGGTCTCTTCTGCTTGACAGGAATCCGCTTTGTCCGGAACACATCTGCTCTAGAACATGGGACCTGTGCATTGACAAAAACAAGGGACATTCATTATTGTGAATGCAACACTCTCAATAATGCAATCACATCACAGCAATATCTAGCATGAAGGGAGAGGATGGTTCCTATTCTGTATATATCAGAGTGGGGCTAATTCTCATCAAAGAGAAATGAAATATCATAATGATATTGAACATGCTGCTGCTGCTGCTGCTGCTGCTGCTGATGATGATGACAAGCTACCAACCATTAAGGTATTTGGTCTTCAGTTGTTATTGGAAGTGGAGGTAGTCTAACTAAAAGCACATGAAGACAAGTTCCATATAGATATACTTGTGAACCATAAAAAAACTGTTGATAAAGACTTTGCTCTATGGCTTCATTCATCTGTCAGGAAAATAGTCAAATGAAAACCTTAGATGTATTTTCATTCATTTCACTTCAGGTTTAGAGCCTAGCACACACACAAAATGTGCCCAGGTGATTGATCATTACTGGCAGTGTTGCTATAAACTTTTCCTTAGCCCTTCTTCCTTCAGCTTTTAAACTGATGCTCAGGTAAATCCACCCTTTAATTATCATAAACACATTTTCTACATTGGGGGAGAAGCACATCTGCTGCACCATTGTCACGGGGGGGGGGGGGGGGGGGGGGGGGAGGGGGGGGGAAGGAGAAGTCATGTATACAGATATGATGTGATGATGAAAATAAGAAAGCACTGAAGCAAATCCATAACTTGTATACTGCTCATGTCATGGTGAGAGCATGGCTTTGAGAAAACTTTAATAGACTCACTCCTCTCTGACTCAGAAGAGAGAGGGAACTCACCTTCTCCAGCTGACCATTGAGGTGGGTCAGGATGCAGCTGACGGTGCGGAAGTCACAGTACTTGGACACATCTGAGGAGATGAGCAGCTCTACCATTTTCCCACAGCTGTACAGCACCTGTAGTGAAAACATAGCAACAACTTCAACATCAACAACAACAATTTTATCAACAACCTTAACAACATTAGCATCAACAACAATATACTTTTTCTGTTGTCATGCATGCATAAATTTTGGTTTGGGGATTTTCAATCCTATTCACCATAGATTGATGTCTGGTTCATGTCAAGCACTGTTAGGATGCAAACCCTGGTTCCTTATGTGGTAATGCAGAGTTGTAACCACAAAGCATTTTGGTATTTCAAATTTGGCACTGGCTCACATGTGCACACACATTAAAGCACACAGACACTCACACATACATGCACACATTCACACACACACACACACACACACACACACACACACACACACACACACACACACACACAGACACACACACACACAAACAGACACACACACACATGCACATGCATGCGCAAACACACACACACACACACACACACACACACAGAGGCATGCTCACCTTTGGGGCCAAATCCAAGCTGAACCTCCTGAAGTCTCTCTTCAGATCTTCCTTGTACCACACATGACTGGGGGTGGCTGGCCTCTCCTTAGGGGCCTCTGACCTTTCAGCCTGACCTCCATCACTGCCCTCATCTGCCGAGTCGAACTGACCCTCCTCAATGCCCTCTGCCTGGACAGGGCCTGAATCTTTGGCACCCAATGCTTCGGTCTTGGAGTCATCAGTGCAGACTTCTGCTGAGGCCTCAGAGTCTGCTCCATGGTCTTTGGGAGAATCAGACTGGGTCCCCTCTGATGTGGAGCTGATCTTGCATTCAGCAACCTTCTCAGCAACTTCTATCACTGGTGGTTTTTCCCTGTGACAGTGGGAAAATCTTCTGCTCAGATTTGCATATGCATGAACAGGGTTGGTGATTTGAAGTGTTTTAAATAACGGAGTAATTTCTTCCATTTTCTAACCCTAGAACTAGCATTTTGGCATTTCATAACTATTTCTAATTCTTCAACAAGGACAAAACTTTATCTTCAAGATCAAGACTTTATCTTATAAAGAGTAAAAGTTGGTGTTTATCCTATAAAGAGTAAAAGTTGGTGTTAAAACTTTTTCTTTAATGACATAACCAAAAGCACCGCAGCCAGTGATCAGCACAATGTCAATAATGTTCACACTGGATCCTTTCTTAATACAATTTCGATTCTTGACAATATGTCACACACACACACACACACACAACACACACACACACACACACCTCTGGACTACACAGGTACTGCATGAATCACTCAAACTTAAGGCAAGCATAGGTTAAGCTTTTCCCTTCAACTAAAATTCTAAGTTGAATTTAGAGAAAGAAAGAAAGAAAGAAAGAAAGAAAGAAAGAAAGAAAGAAAACAAGACAGATAGAAAGATAGAAAGAAAGAAAACAAGAAAGAAAGAAAGAAAGAAAGAAAGAAAGAAAGAAAGAAAGAAAGAAAGAAAGAAAGAAAGAAGGAAAGAAAGAAGGAAAGAAAGAAAGAAAGAAAGAAATGAAAGAAAGAAAGAAAGAAAGAAAGAAAGAAAGAAAGAAAGAAAGAAAGAAAGAAAGAAAGAAAGAAAGAAAGAAAGAAAGAAAGAAGGAAAGAAAGAAAGAAGAAGCAGAAAACAATTTCATCAGTATCTCTCACTTGCACCAATACTTGGTCTTGATGGAGGCAACATGAGAAACATCCTCAGGGAGTTTGACAGCTGTTTCTCCTTCCTTTGTCAGCTCTGCAATTTTCTCGTCTGCTACCTTCTTCACCAGATTCCTCTGCGTCTGGATGGAGAGATAAATAAAAAGAAATAATTCATTTTAAAGGGAAATGACACACAGCTTCAGAATGCATTTAACACTCTTAACAAAATGCATCATGTTTGTAATAAGACCTTGAAAAACATGACAGATTCCTTGGCTGTCTGATCTTCCACAGTGCCCAGAATCCTAACATTCTGTACCCATCAATGCCTGATAACTGTCACCACACATCACTGCTACTGAAGTAAACATGTATGTTAGTTGTTACAGTGTTAGTTTTAACAAGTTTGCCACAAGAAAGCCAGGGACAAGTCAGACTCACCTCCAAAAAGTTGTCAAGGCCAACATTGTGGAATGAAGCCCATCCTCCCCCATAAAAGTTGTTTCTGAAAATTGGGGGGGGGGGGGGGGGGGGGTGTGAAATCATGTTAAAGATTCTCTTTCCTAATAAATATTTATGAAAATATACATTAAAAAATGTGTAAAAGCCAAGTTTCTTTCCAAATTGCAAAGGATCCATAGTCATTAATTCTACTGTGTACTTTAAAAAATATTATACAAGCAAGATTTTGCATTGCTTCATATATTTCCTTCTGAAAAATACAGTGTTTTAATGTCCAAATACTTGATAATGAAATGTTCTGCTTAGTCTTTAAGAGGATTATGTTGTTCTGTGAAGTGACAATCTCAAAAACCTCAATGAAAATCATGACACTGAGATTTCTCCTACACATGTATTCACTTCACTTGATTTGTAATTCTAGGACATGGGTAAAATACACAGCTTAAATTAAATATTGCTGGACATTGACATGTAACAATGGGAAATTACACAGGAAAGACAAGAAAGCAGGGGCCTCACTGCCATTTTACCTGTCCAAATGAAGGACTGAGTATCCATTTCTTGAGAATGCAGCAGCCAGAATGCTCTCTGGCATTCCTATAAAAGCGCAAGGAAAAAAGATGTATGAGAAAAATTGGTAAAAATGAATACAGTAGATTTTCTTCCTTCTTTTGCACATATCACTATGTGTAAAATGACATTTACCAAAATGTTACACGTGGTACTGTAAACCTTGCAAAAGAAACAAACAATTAAGTCTAAGCATGTTATGAGCTACAGTGGATAGCCAAATGTAAACATCCATAATCAATGTACATGTTAATCAATGCTGTACCAGTATCATGGCACAAATTAATTTTTCCGCTCCATTTCACAAAACCTATAAATAAACAACGCAAATGTTTTCTAAAATTATTAAAAAAAACAACCCTGATTAGCTGTCAGAGCAACGACACAAGTTAAGTTATTACTATTACTAGAACAAATTTTCTTCGGTACACAGTGTCATTCACTGTCAGGTGCCCGACAAAACAATTTTATAGCAACTCATCGACTGAATTTTTCTTAATTGCTCTTTTACCTGTCCCTAGGACAACCACATCCACTTCTGCAGGTAGATCTGACGCCATAACGGGGTGGAATGAAAGAATTTCATCCAAAGATCATTTCCATTTTTGGCTCACGTCTCATCTCAGTAAGCGAGTTTATTTAGAGTGATCTCCCCTGAGGGGTGGTTTCCGCTGAAAACTTCCGTCTCCCTTCACTCTTCTCTTCCCAGCAGCGGGTGTGAGGAAACGGAGACGTATCGGAATCTATTGCAGTCATATAAAGTAAGTTGCGATTGGTGTGTTTTAGATTTATGGCTCATGATCTTTGTGGTTTGCAGAAAGGCTTGCTCTTGGCTCAGTTTATTTCCACGCGCTTTAAGTTGCAATTTATTCGGTTATCTGCAACACGACGGCTGCCCTGTGATCCCAGAACTCTTTGACAGAACCCTTTCTAAATTCTAGCGTTCCTTTCGCCATTCGACTGCTGCTCAAACTTTTGATTGTACGCGTTTCGACTGCCGCTCAAACTTTGATTGTACGCGTTTCGGTGTTTGAACCCTTTCTAGCGTCCCTTTCGCCTTTCGACTGCTGCTCAAACCTTTTATTGTACGCGTTTCGGTGCTATTTTGAATAAAGTTTTGGTCCTTAATACGCAAGAGGACAAGCAGGAGGGCACAATACCCTGATATTACCATGAACACATGGAAAAAAAAGTTGCAACTTAGACCTTACGGAATGCGGCCGGGACACCTCCTGGACCTGGTGGGTCGCGGTACAGTTGCAGCTGGGGTTCAGCTGCTGACTGAGCTCACTGCATTTGTCAACATGACCCTCCGTGGGGAGGTCCCAGACTTCGCGCTCTCCATCTTCTATGAAGCCTCCCTCATCGCCTTGAAGAAGAAAGACGGGGGCATCCGGCCGATTGCGGTGGGTAACACCCTACGCCGCCTCACCACCAAGGCCGGACTAAGACCCCTGTCGGAGGATCTGGCGAAACAGCTGCGACCCGTTCAACTGGGCTTTGGAACATTGGGTGGGTGCGAAACGGCCGTCCATGCCACACACCGCTACATCAACTGCATCTCGGGCAAAAGAGTCATCCTCAAGATCGACATGCAGAACGCGTTCAACACCATCCATTGCGATAAGTTCCTCAGGGTCGCCCGCGAATGCGTTCCCAGACTCTACCCCCTCCTGTGGCAGGCATACTCTGTCCCATCGGCGCTCCTTTTCGGGGACACTGTTCTGGAGTCAGCTACTGGCCTGCAGCAGGGAGACCCTTCTGGCCCAGCTCTCCTCTCCCTTGGAATCGACGAAGCAACGAGGCTGGTCACCTCCGAGCTTAACGTTTGTTTCCTGGACGACGGCAGTATCGGGGGCCCAGTCGACAACGTGCTGGCAGATTTTAACACCATTTCCACGGAGCTGGCACGGTTGGGGCTCGAATGCAACGACAGCAAGTGTGAACTCGTGCTTATAACCACCAACCAGAGGATATTCCGCAGACTCTGGACCAGTTCAAGGCTGTCTTGCCAAATGTTCGAGTCCTGGCGGAGAATGAACATCTACTCCTGGGCGCCCCACTGTCTATGGCGGCAATCGCACCGGCCATCCTACTAAGCAACAGGCGCTTGAGAGGATGGTCAGCCGCCTTGTCCACATCGAACCTCACCGCGCCCTTTTCCTTCTCAAGAACTGCTTCTCCATCCCTCGTCTTATATACCTCCTCCGAACCTCCGCGGCTTACACCAACACCGATGGCCTCCGAGTAATTGACAACATCATCTGGGAGAAGGTGTCCAGGATCGTCAACGTCGACTTCCAACAAGATTCCTGGACACAGGCGACCCTCCCGGTCAGTCTCGGAGGCCTAAGCCAACAGAGAAGAGAAAATCTGGCGCTTCCATGTTACATCTCGTCCCTCCACGCCACCAGCTCTCTCGTCGACTCCATCCTCTCCAGAACCGTTGGGCTGGAGGAGACGGGCGATCTGGTGGAAGCCATCAACGCTTGGAGGTGGAAGAGCCAAACGGAGGAGGAACCAAACGGAGAAGACATATGGGAGCAGAAAGCTTGGGATACTATCTCGTCCAAGCAAACCCTGGAGGACCTCCTTGCTCGGTCAAACCAGGTCTCAGCCGTGCGCATCCGAGCGGCAGCCCAAGTGGAAAGTGGAAGCTGGATCCACACCATCCCAATCCCGTCCCTCCATCTGGACCGCGAGACCGTTAGAATAGCCGTCGCTCAGAGGGCAGGGGGGCCAGTCTGCGAACCCCACTAATGCAGATGTGGAAGATCAATGGACGCCCTTGGACATCACGCCCTCTCCCGTCGAGCAAGCGCTGGCCGTTTCCCACGCCACTCTGCTTTGAATGACGTGGTGAGACGTGCCCTTCAGAGCTGGAATACCATCTGTCCTGGAACCAACCGGGCTCGACAGAGGCGACGGCAAGCGACCAGATGGGATGACCATCTTCCCCTTCTCCAACGGCCGAAGCTTGGTCTGGGATGTGACGTGCGTGGATACTTTCGCCCCCAGTAACATCATTTCCAGCGCCCTGCAACCGTCATCTGCAGCAGAGTCAGCAGAAGGGGCGAAGAGGACGAAATACCACATCCTGGTCGAACGACACCGCTTTGAGCCCCTCGCCTTCGAGACCACAGGAGTGTTTGGTCCTTCAACACTCGGGACCATCGAGGAAATTGGACGAAGACTGAAGGGGGAGACGGGCGAGCCACGGGAGACCATGTGGCTCAAACAGCAAATAGGGATGGCTATCCTCCGAGGCAATGCCTTCTGTGTCATTGCCTCATCCAGGTCGCGAGATGACTGCGGAGAGTGACTGCGGGTTCCACAGGCCTAGGGCCAGTGACCATCGCACTTTTCACAGTGTAACTGTTCCGCATTGTTCGTGCTTATTTATTCGGTTATCTATTCTTGATCATAGTTGATGACGTATGATGGATGTATGCAGAGCTCTACAATCTTTGTCTACTTAGACAAAGACAAATATAATGGACACATACAATCAGCTGTTCGATGCTCTCAGTTCTCACTACAAACTACAAACTGTAACAAAGAGAACTCCGAATCAGAGTGATCAATGAAAGTTGAATGTTTACCACTATCTCATTAAATATGGATATCAATATGATTCGCTTGAGTGCATGGAATAAGCACACGGTTTTATAAGTTCATAGCTTTAACAGCTTGATTGTATTTCCTGCTAGTGTTCTATTCGCTTCCTCCAATAGTTGTATAATGCGATGGACTCGCTATACTTCCGTCTTCAATGCCTACTAGTAAACGTTGACAAAACACTATTGTTTTTCGTCTTCAATTTCAGCTCAAGGTCGGAGAACTCCACAAACAGTGTTTCTCCAGTGATTGGTGTATAACATGAGTTGACAGACACCATGCGTCTCAATTCAAAAGAACTCACTCATTTTGCTCAGAACTGCTCGAGTTTTGACCAAGAGGGAGTACTATGGATGAAAGACAAGCAAGATGGCCTGTTTAAGAAAGGAGAAAGTAAGTGCATTTCCACGTGTCTGTACATTCTCACAATTCCCTTGTCACAGTTGCACGTTTAGCAGTGAGTGCACAACAGATTTGAAACGTGTGTATCATTTATGGTTGTCCATTTGAAAGAAGTATGAGTACCTCACATCGGGCTGTATATGAGGTATTTACTTCAATGGAGAATCTACACAATCAGTTGGTATTGGATATAGATGCAGTGTTTCCGATTGTTTTCAGACTTCATGGGCCCAATGACCCATGGCCAGGCAAAATGATGGGTCAATTTTGAAAAACATGGGTCATTAACAATCAAACCTTCACTTCAAACAGAATGACCCTCCACCCCACACATGACATCCCTACAGCCCCCCCCCCCCCCCCCCCCCCCCCCCCTTACACACATACACACAAATGAATAATTAAAAAAGCAAAAAATAAAAAATAAACAAACACATGTCAAGCTGTGTGTCTTTCAGTTGTTTTATTGTCTCTTTTAATATTCCGTTCTGTGGACACAGAGTCATGATCACTCAAAACCCACTCTATTCTTTCTTGATAGCATGATGTTTTGTTTTGAACACAATGAAATCTAACAGAGATCTGCTTCAACCAGTCAAACACAACACAAAATCACTCCTCTACACACATACACACCACAAAAATGTTGCAGCGAGTCCAAAGAGTTTAGTCTCAACTTGTTTTTTGCCATCCAGAAAATAACACACACAAATACACAACAGCCCACAGTATTTCCTTCTGAATAACTCCATTGATAGGTCCTAGGACAGTCTCGTGCCCTAGTTCTTCTTGAACAGGTAGCGGTTGCGACTTTCCGCCCACACCTGCACTGCACGGTTAAAGGCATGTCCTGGAAGATAGGTCCATCAATGCACACCCTCATCAGCTGGTCACAGTGTGTGCTAGAGAGTGCTCTCCCCCTCTGTGTTTGGACGTAGTTTTGCACAGAGAACGATCTTTCACAGTCTGCTGTGTGGATGGGCAGTGTCATGGCCACAGCTGTCAGCTTCTTTAAATTTGGAAATTCATCAGCTGCAAGGTAGAATTTGGCGATCATCTGCCAAAGGGTGACGAAATCATCTCTGGAAAAGTGTTCACTGAGAACTGTTCTCTTGAGCAGCCTCCATTCTTGCCAAGTCTCGTCTCTGTTGATGAACGGCTGAGCAGTTTTCAGTGAGCAGTTCTGGCCCTCGCAGACCCAGGAGTGGGTCTTCTCGTCAGCAAACTGTTGAAGAAGTTTCTCCATTTGTTCCATGCCCCAGTCATCCAGCTTTTTCTTGACAACAAATGAAATTGGCCTCATAGCTAGAACGTTGAATGCCTGGAGCAGCTCCGCATCAGGAAATCTCTTATCCAGATTGGAGAGGACTTCTTCTACAAATGAGGGCAGCAGAGTAGAGGGGACTTTCTAAACCAGAACGGTGATTTTAACGCTGCTTGTAGGTCTTTTATTCGAGATCAAAGCCCTGTTTCAGTGCACTCAGGTGTTGACAAAATCAGACTTGCACTGCTCCACATGGGCATCAGCTTTGGAAGGAGCTAGTAAGAGATAAAAACTAAACAGTTACCGCTTGCTTTATTCTTGCAAAACATTGAAGACAACGTCAACTGACGTTGGTTTTCTTCAGTTTCTTTTCTAAGCCTTTTCTTTGGTGGCATCTTGATTCCGCACATGTGTGAGAGTCTGTGCAAGGTAAACTGATAGATGTTCGCTGATTGGTTGTTTGCTGGCTGTTAGCCAATCACACAGAGCGATGCATCGATGCTAGGCAAAGCAGCAGTTTGACTTGACGTTGTCAACGTTCATCGGTTTGGTGTCGGTTTTGGTACTCCGTGGATTGGCCACATGTGCTTGGTGTGGCTTAGTGGTACAGACGGACCGAGGATCGATACAAGTTGGCGATTTTTATGACGCGCCCGACTGGCGCATACACATTGAAAGAAACGTGCCATTCTGATAAAATATGCGCCAATGGCGCGGGCGCGCCAACAATCTGAAGCACTGTAGATGCATAATACATACAACTTCAAAAGCTGATATGAACCCATTTTAAGTGTTGTGTTTACAACACCCATGAAGAATAGAATCTATTCAGATCTGCAAATTGTGCTTTTAATGTACTTTTGACTTTATCAGGCATTTTAAATGTGAACCCCATTTGCATCGAGTCTTGTTCTCTGCTTGTAAACAAATGTGGTACCCAGTTAGACATTCAAGTACAAAATATATACAAAGTAAACATACATTTAAGAAAATTTACTCATCACCTGACTCCTTTATATCTGAGTGTTACTTATCAGACTTTATTTTCATGCACCCAATGCATGCTGTTGGGTGCAGCTCTCCTGCTTTTTTCCGCTTTTTTCTTTGGATGGTCATGCTAGTTGAATATTTGTTGACTGAAGCTTTATGGAAGTGTCCTTTAAGTTGAGAAAAAAAGCATTAAACAAAGGTTTGTCTAGTTACTTGAGCACTTATGATTGTTGATATTCTTTTCCACATATCATTTTGTGGGTCTTTTTTTCAGCTTACCTGGAGAGATATTTTAAACTGAAGGGGAACTTGTTGTTTTACTTCAAGAACAAAGATGTGAGTATACTCCTTACCATGTCCAATGGTGGCCTCAACAGTAGTCAGTAGCATGTGTTCTCTACTATAATGTGCTGTGAGATTTTTTCTTACTCAAAAGAGCATAATTTAACAATTTATATGTTGGTACAATGGGAGAGGCCAGAGTTTAGCAAAAACTTTAATAATCAAAACACTGAATGGAAAAATCTACATGTCTCTGATGGTGTTAGATTTATCTGGTGGCAGTAAATAGATACATCTTGTGAGAGATTTACCTTTCTTAAGTCCTTGATAATGACAGATATGTATGGTAGTTGGGCATTCAAAGAGCTAAAGATCCTAGTTTACATATTGCTTTATGTTGCTGTTTTCCTATCATGAGGTTGACAGGCTAATTAAATTTGTTATCATTTGTTGACATTAGATCTCATATTTTTTGCATGGCATTTTCCCCCCTCTAGAAATCTGAGCCCCTGGGCTTGCTCATATTGGAGAGGTGCACAGTGGAATTGGATGTGAAGGAAGAAGTGCCAAATTCCTTCCTTATTGGTGAGTTTTCTTTTAAAATATTGTGTGAAGACGGATAACTTTTTTCCAAGTGTCAACACAGTTTATAAGTTGTGATCATTGCTTGTACCTGTGATGTTATAGACACGGCTTGGTAACAAACTGAAATTTGCATGAACCTGGCATAGTGAAATATCTAATGCTGTGTTTTTTTTCTTCTCCTTAATAGCATATTGATGATTGCAAATGAACCAGAGTTCTGTTTGAAGATTGGTTGAGGTTATCTAAAACAGGAGACCAGCTCCAAGTTTGAAAACTGTCTGCATGACTGTATCATCAGTGCCAGCATTGCAGGAAAGTTGCAACACCTTCCCCTGCAGCAGTGTTATTCCTGTGCCCTTTTTACCCCTGAGTATGTGCTTCTATGGTTGGGCTTTCCAACTATACTCGGTATCATCAATAAAGAATGCATATGAAATTACATGGGACAACCACACAGAAAACAAAGGATTCTTTGACCTGCATCGTTGAAATTGATGGTGATGTCAACCTGCAGAGTGCCAGTCCATAAATTCGGACAGCAATGGTGGACTGCCGCAGTCCAAATTTTCAGTCACTGGGCTCCAGATCTGTGTGTTAAACTTTCACTCACTCACTCACTCTCTATTGTTTAGAGTCTATGTCTATCAACCAATGAGAGCACAGCACACATTAGAGCCAGTGTGCCATCAATGCTAGTGCACCAGGAGTGTGCTTTTTTGGGTGGTTATCATGGTACTCTGAGGGTTATTTTATATATATATCTATATATATATATTGATGTTGGGATGAATGACCTGTTACACTTACAGGATGTTGACTGCCAGCAGTATGAGTACATACAACTCAACCTCTCGTGTCACCCTCCACCGCAAAATGAGACAAATGTCATCTTTGGGAAATTCTTTGCTGCACTATAAGTATGGTTGTAAAATAGAGACATTTCTCTTTCCAATGATGTGAAAAGCTTGAAAATAGGAGGAATAGTAGCAAAGTAATGAGCTACTGAAGTCTAGTGGTAACCACTGTAGTGACAAATCAAGAAAAAGGTTTTTTTAATGTATGCAATGTTATTTTATGCAACATAGTGTTGTTATTGTGATGGCTGTTTTGAATTAGGAATATCCGCTGACCAGCTTGACAGCTACCAGTGGAATAACTTCAGATAAGATGGGTTGGAAGAATATACCCTATAAATATGCAACACTTGGCTAATCTGCTTACAGTTGATCACACACGCTCCAATAAAGTACTGATTTCTCTATGAAATTGTCACTCTTGTTTGGTTAGGGTAAGGTCTGATTTTTGCAGAAGAAGCAAAGAAGATGACTAAATTTCACAAAAATGCAATGTTTTGTTATAAACAAATGGACGGAAGTTCAAAATTTATAAATATCTCAAAACTGACATACATATCCCCGCATACAATGTTTGCCAATATCTTGAAATGAGGTTAAGTGACTTCTGTCTTATTTTGTAGTGGAGGGTTACATTTTCTTGAAGTAAGACCGGTCACTGGGTGCTGCACAGCGGCGACCGGAGGGAAATCCCCCCAAAATAATTTCCTTTGAAAGAAAGGACACAATAAAAATGATGATGATGATGATGATGATGATGATGATGATGATGATGATGATGATTAGATCAAAGGGAAAGAATCCCTTCCATTTTGGAAGCATCGCAAGATTTGCATAAGTTGACACCACGTTGGCTTGCCCTTGCCACTTTGCAAGAACTTTTTTTCTTTCCTCTCCCTTGAAATGTTTTTTCCTCTCCCTTGAAATGTTTTTTCCTCTCCCTTGAAATGTTTTTTCCTCTCCCTTGAAATGTTTTTTCCTCTCCCTTGAAATGTTTTTTCCTCTCCCTTGAAATGTTTTTTCCTCTCCCTTGAAATGTTTTTTCCTCTCCCTTGAAATGTTTTTTCCTCTCCCTTGAAATGTTTTTTCCTCTCCCTTGAAATGTTTTTTCCTCTCCCTTGAAATGTTTTTTCCTCTCCCTTGAAATGTTTTTTCCTCTCCCTTGAAATGTTTTTTCCTCTCCCTTGAAATGTTTTTTCCTCTCCCTTGAAATGTTTTTTCCTCTCCCTTGAAATGTTTTTTCCTCTCCCTTGAAATGTTTTTTCCTCTCCCTTGAAATGTTTTTTCCTCTCCCTTGAAATGTTTTTTCCTCTCCCTTGAAATGTTTTTTCCTCTCCCTTGAAATGTTTTTTCCTCTCCCTTGAAATGTTTTTTCCTCTCCCTTGAAATGTTTTTTCCTCTCCCTTGAAATGTTTTTTCCTCTCCCTTGAAATGTTTTTTCCTCTCCCTTGAAATGTTTTTTCCTCTCCCTTGAAATGTTTTTTCCTCTCCCTTGAAATGTTTTTTCCTCTCCCTTGAAATGTTTTTTCCTCTCCCTTGAAATGTTTTTTCCTCTCCCTTGAAATGTTTTTTCCTCTCCCTTGAAATGTTTTTTCCTCTCCCTTGAAATGTTTTTTCCTCTCCCTTGAAATGTTTCAGAGAGAAAAGCGAAGTATTAAAAAAGTGTAGGAAGGTGTATGATGCATTAGCTTCAAGGGGTGGAAAAAATTGTCTATACTTATTTCATTCTAAAATTAACTATTCACTCTTTAAGTGTTTGAGGGAGAGGAGCACAGTACCCACCTGGCAGCCGCATCGGAGGATGATCGGGACAGCTGGATCCAGGCCCTGCACATCGCCAGCTATGAGTGCCTCAAGATGCAGCTGCAGAGTCTGCGGGAACAGCTGCAGGCCCGGACAGGCAAAGACCCCATCTCCCTTCCCACGGAACCCAACGCCTCCTTTGATTGTGAGCCTGCATGCGGTAAGTCCGTCTTTCTCATGCATGCCTCTTTGTCTACATATTTGTGACTATGGACTGCTACTGAGTGTAAGGGGGGGGGGGGGGGTAGTTGGTCCTCTTGTAGCTTTCACTTGTGCAGGGCTGTTTTTGTAATGAGGGGGGGGGCTGGGTCGTCTTCGTGGTCGTGTCTCTGTCCATATGTATTATTTATTGTCTTTATGTATTTATGTATTCGTCAGTCACTTAAAAGGGTGTGTGTGTGTATTATTCTTAGTTTGTACCTCTTTTGTCAACAGTTCTTAATGAAGTCTACTAGTATAGAAATATCCATCAGTCTATACCCATACAGTTCATCTCCAGGAGGCCTACCCACTGCGGATGTAGAGGCTGCCTCCCCAAGTTTCTGGGATGAAGCAGTTTGTGGCACATCTTCAGTTTCAGCAGTCTTCCTCTTTTTCAAGGGCCCCGTGAATCGGTTTCCATGAAATTTTCTTTTTCCTCTTCTGCCCATTATGACGCGGCCTCGACCTGAAAACAATCACATAAAATATGTAGTTTCAGAGCCAGTCCAACTATTTGAAGTCATTTCATCATTACTGTTCATTTAATACAAAGATTTCTCAAACAAGCAATGCGAGATGTACAGCAGAGAGCTGAATACTCTCTGAAGTCTCTGCACATTCATTTTCGGCAAATGTAAACACATCAACTTGCCCGTTGAGATCGGCTCCGTGGCCGCTGAAAGTGATCTCGATCTGTTGATTTACATCAATCTGACACAAGAAATCAGTAATACACTATAAATTTACAAGTTTACGGGAACTTACCTTCATATATGCTTGTTTTCCGTCAAAAAATCAGCAGTAGTGAGTCGAAATTACGATCGCAGGGAAGCGTTGTGCGTTGGAGGAAGAAATTGAAACAGCTCGAGGCTCACTCTAAGCTGCGCTCCGATTGGCTGGTTCCTTCCCTCTCCCATATCGTCCATAGTTAAGCGAACCAATCAGATTGAAGGTTTTGAATGCATAGAGTGATATAAGTTCTTACAAAAAGGATCCAAAAAGCTGCGAAATGGTGAAAAAATTATTGAAAACGGTTGATTAGTTTTTGAGATACAAGCATTTTAAATTATGAATATTTAATGAAGTATTTATTTTGAAACCCCTCTTGCATAAAGTAAGTATTTAAACGTATTTAGAGACAGATTTAGTAAATGAAACTCGCTGACATCGTTTATGAATGCACAGAGCTCGTGACGAACTAAAAAAGTGATTCTTGTGTATTTTGATGAAAGTTCATGTTTTTGATGGTTGAACCTGGCCTTAAACAGTAACTTTAACTGTTCATTGTATATTGCCCCATTTACCAGTTAACCCTTTGGTTCCAGGTGCAGTCTTATCTCTTGTCTGTGTGCATCTGCGTGTGTGGCGTGAGTGAGATACATGGGGTAATGTCCATATGTTTTTTTATAGAAACGGCGTGTTAGGGTGTGTAAGCGATGTGTGCATTTGGCTTTTTGTTTTGTTTCTTTTAGCCTTCAACACTTAGTTTTCCTCGTGCTCGTTTTTTGAAGGATGTCACTTGGCGAAATAAATTACTGTGAACTGTGAAGTGTAAATGAGTTTTAAGTCTCTCAGACCCTCTTTTTATTTCATTTGAAGTTGCTCTTGAATATATTGTAATGAATAAAAGTTGGTGCAGTCTGACTTGTCAATATGTCATGACAACACATAAATACAACATATGTAATTAAAGGAATGACTGAAAATGAAGAATGGAATCAATACATCTTACATTTAATTTGGGTGCTATGGTAGAAAAATTTATTGTAATACTAATACAACATTGATGTCAGTTGAACATGCTTTTTTCAAGCTGTAGTTTGATACCAGTGTCATTGAAATGCCAAAGAAGAGACTCATGACTCATTTGAAGTGGTTGGCCACATTCCATGGGGCTTCTGAAGTGGAGGCTTGGGAAGGTTGACAAACTTGAAGAGCATAGGAAAGCTACTAGTGAAGATATCGGTGCTTGGCATCTCCTTATTAGTGGAGGATCAAAAATGAAATCAAAAGCATGAAAAGGTGTTGGGATTACTGTGATGCATTCAGGTGGAGTGGGCTTGACCTTATTGCTGTATGTGTATCTGCACTGTCAAGTGCTTGTATGAGGTGGTGGGTTTGTTTATCTGCAACTATTACTAATAGAAACCCGATGGCCAGTGCTTTTTTCCTGTTGACCTGGTGTTCCCCCTTGTATAATAATATTTATCTTTCTTTTGTCCTCTTTTTTTTCTCAGAGGAAATTTTTCTTTGGCAATTTCCCCCTGGTCACCCCGTGCCCAGTAACCAATACAACTCCTTGGTAGGAGAGGCAATATGGGTGAACCACCTTGCCCAAGGATGCAACTCTAGAATCTGCACAGTTTCAAATGCTGCTACTGCTAGCTCAAACCACTGGGGAATGTCAGAAAAGTCCACGATGAAAAGCACTGTAGAATGCCAAAGGCAGGTATCCAGAGTGTTACATGATGGAAAGGAAGATTCTTGTTCAAGTGAAAATGTTGCAAAGGTATACCAATTGTCTGCAGCAGCCTAAGAAATTCTGGAGAGGAAATACACCCTACCACTTGTAGATAAGTTCATGAAAAATTGGATCTATCAAATGCTGGGGAACTGCACACCCTCATTTATTTGATGGACAGCTTTTAGAATTAGCTTTCATCTAATACTGATTTAATATTCCTTACCATTACTGCTCCACTGCAGAATCTACAAATGAAGAGACTGTTGTGGAAGTTACTCTTGGTGAGTTGTCACTTTTCTAGATCCTTATTTAGATGTTTATATGAAGTTATTCCTACTCTATTCACCAGTCTGAAGGAAAGATATTGTATTTTTTTTCTTTGCTCAGTACATCATTTTTTTTTGCTATTGTGATCCTCTATTCTATCCTTGGACTGTATGTGCAAGATTAGTTCAGTTTTTAAGTTCTCTTTTGTGCTGTGCAGCAAGTTGGAAGTTGTCTTCAATAACTGACATGCCATGATTGATAATCTGTCTCATTTAAGCATAGAATTACATGATTATCTGAATAGATGAAAATAGTTAACATGCGCAGAGGAATGAATAAACATTATATTTTTTTATCATTCATGATTTTTATTCCTATCCAAGGAAGAAGGCATTTTATTCAGCCAGCATTTTCTCTCCGAGGAAAGAGGCATTTAAATCTAACAACTTTCATTTTTATCCGCAAGGGAGATGACATTTAATGTGATGTAACAAATCCATGTTCCCTTAATCCAATGGAATCTTAAACATTACAAAAATATCACAGGTGTGCTTGAATCTGCTGTGTTGAGGGAAAGGGGACCCAGGCTTTGTAAACTATAGAACTTTCACAGAAAATAATGGAAAATATAAATTGTTGTATGTTCTGTTGGTCTTCACACATTTACACACCTGCAGATACTAACAGCAATTACAGTAGCATTAAATTGAGGCTGCTTTTTAAAAACTACTTCATTATTAGCTGTCTGATTTGAGAGGCAAGTGAAACCAAGTTTTCTTTGTCTGCATTTTTATTATTTAAAAAAAAAAATTAGATATCTCTTTTTGGCCTTGCCACTTTGTAGAAACTTTCCATGTGTGAATGACTCTAGTGGGAATGTCTCTTTCCTGTCATTCCCTCTAGCATTTAGCCATTCTCTTGTTCCCTCTTCTCACTGCACTGGCACCATCCCCGTGTTTTCACTAGGCACAACAGCATTCGTCTCTTATCACTTCACACGGCATCGTGCGTGTGGGAATCATTCATGGCAAAAGCATATCAGATGCAAGGCTTGGAACCAAAGAATGAATGGTGCCAGATGAACAGTGTTCACGGCTTTGTTGCAGGATCTCACTGCATTCACATGGAAATACATCAGTCTGACAAGTAGAAATTTGCAGGGCAGCATTGTGAAGTGACATTGCTTTATATCATTCAAAAATAAAAGTCAATGAGAGCGAGAAAAGGGACAGAAAAAGAATTTGGGGCAGGTCCCTTTTCCCTTGATGTATCTGCCAATCCTGTGTGGGCAACTTCGCCAGCCATTTTGTTTCAGCTTGTCGGGATCTTCCCCTTGCCAGCACTGGGCTCCCCCCCAACCCCCTCATTCTTATCCACACCATCACCCCCTCCCAGCAGCAGCAGCTTTGGGTTCACCATAACCACACAGAGATAGTAGAGGTATGGGACTGCATGCCTTATCCCACCCCCCACCTCACCCCCACCCCACCCCCACCTCACCCCCCACCCCACCCCCCACCCTGCCACCTGCCACCCCCACCCTGCAACCCCCCACCCTGCCACCCCACTTGTTTCTCTTGCTTCTGTACCTTCTCACTGACTGCATGATTTTGTGGGTGGCATTAGTTGTGCTCTAACTTCTATGGTGCTTCAGTTCAGTGAGTGAAGGTTTTGGTTTGGCATGAAGTTTGTGTTCTTATGCTGTGTCATTGTCAACCATGTAATTGGTGCATGTTGAGAAAGTATTTTTTGTTTTTTTTTGTCATGCTAATGTCTAATGTGTGGATTTTGTGTTGGAATGGTGATTGTACAATGGATAGAATGCTGTCATGTGTTTGGCAGTCTGTTTCATACACTGAGAGAGGATAGAGCGCTGGGAGGAATTAACGTGCTGACTGTAAGGATGTGTGTGTACTCGAATGAGGCAAAGGAGAAGTTAACCCAGACCACTTCGAATGATTCAGTTTAAGAGGTTTTACATAAAATATTTGCATGACATTGACTTTCTTGCATGGATGGAGTGGCTTTTTCCTGTTGATTGCTAGATTTTACCACATCGTGCCAACTTTTGGAATAACTTCTTGCTGTTGTTGACATGCAAAGAATGTGTTCATTGAGCAGTTTATCCAATTAATTTTCTTCTTAAAATTTATTTATGGGTAAATTGTCAACTAAGACATTTTGTAAAGATGAACATTATTTTTAAGCATTGATTTTTATGTTTTTCATAATTAACGAACACTGCAAAAGTTTGAAGCTCTGATTTGAATATATTCATTCATTCCTTTCTGATGCTGATGATATGTGTGTGTGTCTTTTTCTGATGCCAGAAAAGCAATAGCCCACTGTTTTTGAAAACTGTGGGCTTTGGGGATCAGTCAGGCATTGACCTGGACACCAGAGTGCGACTGACTGTGTACCATGTTGTGGAGAGATTAACTGGAATGGTAAATACTGAGCTGGCAATATAAGAAACATCATGTGTGTGCTGTGTGTGTGTTTGTGTGTGTGTGTGTGTGTGTGTGTGTGTGTGTGTGTGTGTGTGTGTGTGTGTGTTTATATGTGTGTGTGTGTGTGTGTGTGTGTGTGTGTGTGTGTGTGTGTGTGTGTGTTTGTGTATGTATGTGTGTGTTTGTGTGTGTGTGTGTTTTTGTGTGTGCATGTTTGTGTGTTTGTGAATGTGTGTGTGTGTGTGTGTGTGTGTGTGTGTGTGAGTATGTGTGCGAGTATGTGTGCGTGAGTGTGTGTGTGTGTGTGTGAGTGTGTGGGTGTACGTGCGTGCATATGTGTTTGGTGTGTGTGTGTGTGTACTGTGAGTGTGTGTGTGTGAGTGTGTGTGTGTGAGAGAGAGAGAGAGAGAGAGAGAGAGAGAGAGAGAGAGAGAGAGAGAGAGAGAGAGAGAGAGAGAGAGAGAGTGCGTGTGTGTGCCCGCGCGCATGCATGCTTGAGAGACAGGCAGACAGACAGATTGAAAAAGAGACAGACAAGGAAATAGAGACAGACAGAAACACACACACATACACACACTCACAGGCATGCACAAACACACAGAGGCACATAGACACATGCATGCACACACACACAGTGGCATGCACATGCATGCACACACATACACAGGCATGCACACGCATGCGCAGACACACAGGTTGACAGACATAACTGTTTCATCAGGTAAGACTTGTCAGTCACTGAGTCGGTGAAAAGAATGCTCATCTTCACAATAATGACTTATTATTTTAAGCAACCTGCATCACACTGTATTTATTATTAGTTTGCTGTTCAGTCTTTTCAGATGTCATCATGAGACATTGATTTGTAAATTAATTGTATGTTTGATGGGAGTCAGCAACTAGGCAGTTTTTTCATAGTTTATATCTTCTTTTTCCACCCCCAGACATCACTGCTGGGACAGGCCATCTTCACTCTGTGTGATGTATTGGAGGCACCAGAAATGACCCTGAATCTGAAGCTTCAGTAAGTTTTCCTCTACCTTGAGGGGTGGGGGGGATTTTAAGTAATGGGCATTTTCAGCCATTGTTATTGCTAGTAGAGGACAATTAAAGTTTTAATCCTTACTTTTTACAGTACTGTTTTTATGATGTGATGGATGTATTTGACAGGACATCATTTGATCCATATTCTGATGGCACTTGTATTCTGATATTCATTTTTAGAGCCTATAGAATTTACTCTAAGCATGTTTTGACAATCACTGCTGTTGTTCATTCATGCAAGTTATTCAAATGGGAAATAACATGTATTTTTTACTTTTCTCTGAAGAGCACTGATCACTTGTTGGTAAAGGTATTGGTCTCACATTGCAGTGAATCCTCCAAGTACTATATAACTGGCTTCCTTTTGCAGAGGCCCCGACATCAAGGATGCTGGTCAGGTCATTGTCATGGCATGGATCAATGCTGACAGTGCCACTCCTCTTGAACTCATACGGCAAAATGTAAGATGTCTTCTTAGGTTGTCAAAGGCAGAGAGAGAGAGAGAGTCTCAGGGAGAGAGAGAGTCTTGGGAGAGAGATAGATAGATAGAGAGAGAGAGAGAGAGAGAGAGAGAGAGAGAGAGAGAGAGAGAGAGAGAGAGAGAGAGAGAGAGAGAGAGTCACAGAGAGAAATAGTCTGAGGGAGGGAGAGAGTCGGATGGGTGGGGTGGGAATATGCAAAGAAGGTAATTCTGTATTAACCATTGTTTGAATTCTTCTCATGTGAACTTGCATTCAAATCTCGGACCAGGTTTTAATGTATGGAATTTAATAACTGATTAACAGGGCACAATGTGTTCCCCATCTGGAAAAGTATTAGCCACACTTGGACCATTGAGTGAAAATGTGATTAAAGATACTGTGAAGATCCAACAACATGTGACAAAAGCACATTATTAGGAACACAGAGTACAAAGTAAAAATGGATGTAAAGAAAATTTGCTGTTGATATACTACATTCCATTAAGCACTGTTCATCAATATGATGTGTGGAATTTATTTTAACTGTTCATGTCTTAAACATTGGCACCAGTTAATTTAATAAATGTAACATGCCAGAAATGAAGAGGTAAGGGCAGATGAATTGATTAGCAGATGTGAATTAATATTTGTCTCACACTTCAGATTTTTTTTAAATGAAAAAAAAAATTCTTTCATTTGCAACTTTCCCCCTCAAAAAATCATGCAGAGTTCCAAGACAGTGAGGCAGAGGAGGACGCTGTCCATAGGCAAGCACACCCAGCTGCTGGCACCAGACTTTGAAAACTTCATCAGCCGCTCCTTCCGCTTCTCCACCAACAACGAGCAGTCAGTTCTTCATGTCCACGAGATCATGGGTGAAACCAAGTTCACCCTGGACATCCCCGTTCAGCTTCTGTGAGTGCTTGTTCCGCAGTTTGTGTCAGTTTTGGGTCGTATGCATGACTCAGGACTTAAGCATTTAGTGTGGGCTAAAAACCCTGGCAAACTTGAAATGAGACAGTCTCAGAAACCAGTGGTGGGACTGTCCAAACTCCACTGGTGTTGCCTTGGTCCTAGCATGTCTTGGCCAGCCCAAGAATTTTAACTTCGCTCACTGCTGTTGCGTTTGGTCATGCACGCAGCCTCTGATCTTGCTCATTATTACAAGAGAGCAGTAAGAAATTAAACGTTAGAAGCTGTGAAAATTCTCAGATAATATCCGTTACCACCATACTCAGCCCTTCATACCTTTCCCACACCATCTCCAGCCACCAGGAAAGAAGTGAGCTCCTCTTTCTGTTCAACTCCTCCCACTCATAGTTGTAACTTTAGCAATCTTGTCTTCAGTGTGTAGAAGTTCCGCCAGAGTCATGACATGATGGCTTGATGGGTATGCTGAGATCAAGGAGGACAAAGAAAAGAGCTCACCCTATTGCTAGTGGATAGGACTGGGGATGGCAGCAAGGGGCATAGTATGGTGGTGACATTTATATTGTTCCCACCCCAGGGGAACAGTACTTGAAAGTCATCAAATAAACACTGAATTTTTAATTAAGAAGGGACCTGAGAGGCAAGCACTGATATCTCTTTTGTGATGTTGATGCAAGTCTGTACTGTAGGATATCATCTAGATCTATATATGTCTTCTCTGCATTCAAAGGTTTCAGATTAGGCTGATAGTTAAATCTGGGGCAGGGGAAAACCAAAGAGAATGTCTGCAGTCTGAGGATTTTCCTGTCGCATTTGAAGGAGAATGAAAGCAAGACAGAAGGACTTTTTGCTTGAGAGCATTACTTGAATCTTGAAGATTTGTTCTTGACCACTTTGTTCTGTTCAGGTCATTTTGTCCTCACAAAGTTAATTGATGTGAATGTTACTTATTGTCCCCCAGGAGACTGTGGATTTTGGAGGAAAAGCAAAGGATTGCTCTCTTGCAGGAAATGGGCGAGGTATGGTCCCCTTCCTAAACTCATAACAAGCATATAAACACATAACATGCACATATGTACACACAACATGCACATATGTACACACATCATGCACATATGAACACATAACATGCACATATGAACACATAACATGCACATATGAACACAGAACATGCACATATGAACACAGAACATGCACATATGAACACAGAAATGCACATATGAACACATGACATGCACACATGAACACATAACATGCACATATGAACACATAACAAGCACATATGAACACATAACATGCACATATGAACACATAACATGCACATGAATACATAACATGCGCATACGAACACATAACATGCACATATGAACACATAACATGCACATATGAACACATAACATGCACATATGGACACATAACATGCACATATGAACACATAACATGCACATATGAACACATAACATGCACATATGAACACATAACATTTCACTCTATCCATTCCGGTCTTCTCTCTACACTGACATCAATGGAGCATGGAAGCACATCTTTGACTATGCAGTGACTTCTTCTTCTTCTTCTTCTTCTTCTTCTTCTTCTTCTTCTTCTTCTTCTTCTTCTTCTTCTTCCTCCTCCTCCTCCTCCTCCTCCTCCTCCTCCTCCTCCTCCTCCTCCTCCTCCTCCTCCTCCTCCTCCTCCTCCTCCTCCTCCTCCTCCTCCTCCTCCTCCTCCTCCTCCTCCTCCTCCTCCTCTTCTTCTTCTTCTTCTTCTTCTTCTTCTTCTTCTTCTTCTTCTTCTTCTTCTTCTTCTTCTTCTTCTTCGTTTTTGATTATGGAAAGCTGTGAGATGTTCAAACTAATCCTTCCTCTTTCTCCCTCCTCTCTCTCTCTCTCTCTCTCTCTCTCTCTCTCTCTCTCTCTCTCTCTCTCTCTCTCTCTCTCTCCCCATTTATATACATGTATGTTTATTTAGTTCTTTTTAATGTTCAAAGCTTTAATCTGTTTCTCACCTGCTCCTTACAAATCATTTTTGTGGCCACAGATGTGGGAATGATGATGACAAATATGATATCAGTTTGTCATCCCTAACAACTCTTTTTGCAATGACTTTCCTGAGGGCATACAAGAAAGACTGAATTATGCAAAATGGAGAAGAAGAAAAAATCTGTAAATACCTAGCTTATTCCTTGCAGTGTGGATATGTAAGGGAAGATCATTGATGCAGATGGGAGTGGGGTAGAAGGTTAATCTGGTACACACCAGAGATAACAAAAGTTATTTTCATCCATTGTCCAGCTGATGAAGGGATTTTGAGGGATTCCATCTGTATGTTACCCTTGGATAGCTGTGGTGGACTGATAATGATTTTCATACATAATTCTTTTATAACTGCCCCATGAAAATGTACTTTCAACCCAAGTTCTGTCAAATGTCAAACTGGAGTGTTCGTGCTTCTCAAGGTTGCTGTGCAATGTCCTATTAACCCTTTTCTGATGAGAGACGTGTATATACACTATCTCTCTCAACCTAGCAGCTTCCACCATTGGCAGACATTCATGTACAGCTTAGCTCCCTGCTGTTCCTTTTAGCTCACGATCTCAGTTTTGACACTGCCCAGAATATTGAAAGAGATGCAACTCTTAGAACATAAACATGTCATACAGTTTTTCTTGTTGTTTTAACAATCTTGGGTGGCACATATTTGTTCTTTTTGGCAACTGTAAACAGCATTGGGTTAAATCTAACCCTTAAGTGGCAATGCTAAGGTGAATGGCCCAACAGGTGCCATGTCATCTGCCTCAAAAGCACAACTCTTCAAGGTGGAGATGTTTGTGATAGCCTTGGTGAGTTGCTCTATGACATCTCTATAAAATTTGATTGCATTACTTTGATTTGGAATTCGGTCTTCATCTATATAAAACCAACCCATGATAGGCTGGCTATGGTGGAGATAAGCACTGTACACCAGCCTGGTGCCATTTCAGCTGATTCTGCAGATGGAGAGTGAGCAGGTGGCCTGGATTACTCTCTCTGCTGCCACAGTCTCCCACTACACCGACATTCTTGACCTCCTGTCTGACTGGAAAGGTCCCAGTTACCTCCCTTCATGCCCTCTTCTCCTCTCCTGCCTGCATATTCCCATTTTTTCCTTTCATTGCACCCCTCGTATTTCTAGTGGCATGTTTGACAGTAAATAAATTTGGCTTTTGACCAGCATGTCTCACAGCATGAACGCCATGAGGCATGTCACTTAATTTCAGGTTGTTTTTTCATACTCAATACACCTGACTTTTTTGCATTGGACTTTTAAAAAATAAATAAAGATATATTGAAGTGAGCATTCTTTTACTTCATACATTTTTATGTTGTAGATATTTAGTTTGATTGCAATGGTTGTTGCCACAGTGATAATTTAGGTATTAGCCAGAATGTCAGTTGCAACTGTATAAGAATCAAGAGCAGCATCATATGATGCATGGTAGAGGTGAATATTTGGTATCAGCACAGCAGAGGCTAAGAAAACAACCTCCTGGGTTTTAATGTGTGTTTTTTAAATTTAGTTTTGGAAATATGTGTGCATAAACAGAGGTGGAGGTTGAACTGTTATCTTAAAATGTTAACAGCAGCAAGTTTGGTAAGGACTGGCACAAGTGAAAATTGCTTTGCCTCAAAACCAACATTGGCCAGGAATGCATCTAGCTTCTGCTGTGCCAAAGTGGATCTTTGTATGTGTGTGTTTGTGTCTTGTGTTGAGAAGATATCTTTGTATTCCAGACAATGTTGCATCTGGGTGTGCAGCTTCATGGAGGTGGCTGACAGCTTTGCATTTCGCATTGTTATTTTTCAGTCTGTAGCAGACGGATGTGCTTTCCTTAAGGAGGAAGCGGAAAATTGCATGGAGTTCATAACCACCTACATACAGCACGTCTCCTTCCTCACAGGCTACAAAGGTGATGACCACACCTGTTCCAGACACAGTGCCGTTCATGGCTTTTGGGTGATGGCAGACTCTCTTTCGAGCACAGACTGGAGCAGATCATAAACAACTCTTGCAAACCTGCCTTTCTGGGGCAAAAAGAAGAAAAAGACAACAGATTTCATTAGCTTTTCTATTTCATCACATCTGGCCAATATTTCAAGATTTTTACATTGACAGGAAGCTTTTCTTCCTAGTCTGTACTCAAGTCTACTCATTTGGACCATGACAGGGCACCTTGCACCAAATCAATATGGGACACTTGGAGATGTGTAGATGGAAGACGGCAACAAACACAGAGCCATGCATGCAAATGTGCAGTTTTTTTTCTTGCAATCATGAAATGCTTGATGTTTGCATGTGTTTGCATTGTCAATGCATGCATTTCAGTATTGGCTGATTTGAAATGTGACTAATGAAAGGAAGGGATAAATGATCAATAGCAAGATCTTTTTCCTGTGTCCAAATGTTTTCTTTTTCTTTTTTTAAATGACAGATATTTGATTTGATTTGATTTAAATAATGCAAATCATGTTAGCTAGCCTCTCTCTTGCAGAATAATTGATTTGTTGGTTTTTTAAACTCTTAACGTCCTATAAGGAATTTCACAACTACAAGCCCCAGTCCTATAAGGTTTTAAAGAACATGAAACATAACACTGTTGATTTGATAAAAAATTCCTACTTTAGTCAAAAGTAAATGTTGGTCATTCTAAGATCAAGTACAAAGTGTTTTTGATAGTTTTCTTTGCTTACTTTGCATGTAATTTGCATGATTAGGATTTAGACTAATGAGCAGTTAGGAGCGGTACAGGATGTTAAGAGTTAATTTCCTGTCTGAAACTTTAGTTTGTGCTTTGAAACATACCCTGTGCATTTAGTTACATATATTCTTGGTGTACCTCTTATGTATATGCCACTTCTTCTTTTTTTTTTTTGGTAAGAGATATATTCATGGGAAATTATGCAGTTGTTGTCATTGTTGCTGCTTTATATATTTTTAATTCCGTGTTTGTTGAAACTTTGTGTTTCAAATATCAGGACTTAACTTGCAGTGAGTAATGAATGACATTTTGTCATGCCTCACTACTGCCATTAACAAGCTTTTGGTAACTTTGGAATCAAATAGATGATTAAAACACAGAACATTTTTCTGCATCAGCTTTTGTCTTTAGGTCACAGTCAGTTGCAAGGTGTTGAATTTCTACCATGCATGCCAGTTCCATCATCAATCCATACTGCCCAATACTTGTAACAGAATGGTTCCCTTTGATCACGGCATTTATTTCTCAAAGGTCTCCAACACAGTATTGGCACTCTCTCAGAAAAGTACCCTTGTCAGTCAGTGAGATTTAGTTGCACAAAGTTTAACAAATAAACCCCATTCAGAATCTGATGGGATTCTCTTTATCATGGTAGAAGATACAAGTTCTCAAGCCTCAGGATGAAAGCTGTTTATTTCACTGTGCAAGAGGAATGTTGAGATCAGATGGGAGTTCACTGATGGACAGTTCCACACTTGTTTGATCCCTGCTGAAGGCCCGCCATTCAAGCCCAGCAGAGAGCGAGAGAACAGGGACTTGGAGTTCCTTCCCATCAACCTCCACCTGCAGCGCATGGCTGTAAGGGCAGACAACTCCAGAAAGAGTAAGTGCTGCAGTCCCCACACTTTTCTTTCCTTCCCAGTATTCTCTGTTCACTGGTTTCCATTGTTTTGTTTGTTTGCTTGTTTGTTTGTTTTGTTTTGTTTTCCATGTTTCTTGCTGCCATGCTGCTTCTACTTTTGAAGCAACCACTGCTCTAGCATCTTGTTTTCTTTCTCATTCCTTTTCATATTTGTCATCCTTCATTCCCCACTTTTTATATTTGTCATCCTTCATTCCCCACTTTTCATATTTGTCATCCTTCATTCCCCACTTTTTAAACTTTTTATCCTTCACCAACTTCATGATCTTCTTTTAATAACTCTTTTTGTTCTCATCCACTTTGACTGCCCTTTTCATCATAGTGTCCCCCTATCCTTAATTTCCACTTCTTATTCCTTACATGTATGTGTTTGTTTTTGTGATGAGGAATTATCATGCCAAATGTGTTCAAAGTGTAGACATCTGTTTACTTCTTTATTTATTTCTCAGGACTGATTCCTTTTTCTCCATTTTTCACTGCCTCCACAGTATTTTCATCCCTCCTGATGCATGGTAGTGTGGAATGTGTGCCCTGCATTTTCCACTTTCATGAGTCCGTTTTATCTCATAAAGCATTGTTGGGCTGTCGCAACAGGTTGTGGACTGTCTGTCTGTACAGTTGTGAAATGTGACCCATTTTCACAGAGTCTTAACTTACATAAATTAGAATTTGAGATATTTGTATTTTCAAAATCTGCTAAAATGTATCTTTCATTTGATATAAAAATCAAACTTCTACTCCAAAAACTGTTCAAGTTATGCTCACTCAAAGAGAGATGGTGTGCTGACGGCTATTATGAGAAATCAAGGGTAAAAGATTTAACAACTTTGTCCACAGTTTTTCCTTTGCAACAGACCTTTTTAATGCATGCATCAGCTCAAAATATGGCAGGTTGGAAGAGAAAATCTATATCTGAACATAGAATGATAAATAAATGGAAAAATATTTCATCTTGACAACAAATAATTGTTATTATTAAACTAAAAATGTGTAACGGAGGAAAATAATATATAATACTTCTGAATGTTTAGGTGCAATAAAGTGCAATTTTTGGTGTTTTTTAAGCTAAACAGAAACTTTCCAACATTTAATTATGAAAATTAAGTGGTTGTAGGATTCAGTTTTGCCAAAACGTCAAAATGCAATAAATCCACCTTCATCACCTTTGTCAGCCTCTACTGCATTTTCGCTGCGTGCGCGTGAAGACTCAGTTTGTGAAAATGAGTAACACATTACTGCTTAGGCAATGAGGAAGACAAAGTTATGTCTGCTTAGATAATGTAACTGTCAACAGGCAAAGTCTTTATTTTTGTAACTTTGTCACAAAGTTTTATGGGGCATGTATTCTAAATTTTGGATGCATTTTTTTATAGGAGCCAATGGGAATGAGCAAATATATCTGCTGTTTTTGCCTGACATGTACAACAGCATATCAGGCTTGAAAACAAAACTTATTATGTTGCTGTAATTCTAAAAGTTGAAGAATCATTTCTGCACTTAATCCATACAGACTGATGCCATCAGAGATGGTTGCTCCTCCGAACTTGAAAGAAGTCTGACTGACTACTTACAAGTTCACATTAAGTTTCTCAGATGTTTTGAGATTTTGATAGATTTGGAACCTCCAACCATAACATCATGTTTAAGTGAAATTCAATCATTTTCTTGGCTTATTCTGCATAAATCGGATCTCACCCTTCCAAAACAGGTGTGAATATTTCCTTGTGAAATCAGCACTTTGTCTGTGCATGAGTGATCAAGCGTTAACAGATCAGCCAACTGTTGCATATTTATAGAGTATTTTCTTCCAACCCATCTTTTCTGAGTTTTTCCATTACTAGCTGTCCAGCTGGTCAGCAGATATACCCAATTCAAAGTAGCCATCATGATGACAACACAGTGTTTCGTAAAAAAAACATTGCCTAAATTGTATTGCCCTCTTCATAACAGTGTGTATTAATAGCTGGTAACTTTGTGACTATTTCTCCTATTTTCAAGCTTTTTGCATCATTGGGAAGAGAAATGTCTCCAGTTTATGACTACACTAACAGTTCAGACTTTCCCAAAGGTGACATTTCCCTCATTATGTGGTGGAAGTTTACAAATTGTTTGCCACAGGGCTTTTATGTGTAGTTGTTAAGGAGGTTCAGCTGAACACTTACATGGGACAGACAGAAAAAGTTGTTGATCAAGGTGGGGACAGAACCTATGACCCTCCACTTGAGAAATCCTGCAGACATTGCTTAGGCTAGAAATAAATAAATAAACAACATAGTTGTGGTAATGGTAACCTGACTCTTTTTTTTACCTGCCGACTGCAAACTTTTTTATATAATCATACCAATAAAAAAGACAAGAAAGAAATTGAAGGTAAACAACAAACTGCATGCCGTCCCATCTTTTTTGCCCTATGAGCACTCTGGGAATCCACTAGATAGATTTAACTTTTAAGTTGTTTTTTATTCAATGAAAGAAAGTTTATTATATTAATTATTATGTTCAATCTGGCCCCTTCTGAAAAGAAACCACCAAGCAAAAACTGTTCAGGCTGGCCTACCAACCCTTTTATTTTCCATGTTGCCTTAACCACAACTTTAAAAAAAATCTGACATGCCTGAACTTTCTGGATAAGTCTCTAGGTCTGTCTTGAGAGTTGTATAAGGATGTCTCTAATGCAGAGCTACACAATCTGTGTGGCAAGAATCCATTTTTCACTCAGGGTTGGAGGAATGTGCTCCAGGTTTTGCCCATTTACAATTTCCTGCCTCCTGTCACCAGCTTGATGGGAGAGAACATGCCTGAAAGAGGAAAAAGATGTAATTGATGTAGCAAGTAATTGTTTGCTGTGGCCCCCTGCTTCGGTGTATTTATTTTTTACACCTTAAATGCAACTTTTGCTTAATTAATCAGAATGTTTTTATGGCTCAGATGCACAAGTGAACATTCAAGAATGTGTTTGCTTTTTGTAGCTTTGGAATACATGTACACACAGGAATGCATCAGGAACCTGAAATTTCTTACATATCTTTTGCCCACTAAGCAGAAATTAGTTTCCTGGGAGCATCAGCACCCCGAGATGTTGTTCTCTTGTTGAAGCCAGGCACACGTTTTCAAGGCAGGTGTGTTCTCAGGATAATTGTCAATATGAGACTGCAGCTCTTTTAGAGGTATTCCACTTAAGACGCCACTTTCATCCATCAGGCAATGCTTGCCATACTTTTCACAAGCACACACCTGCTTCTGTACTCAATAACATCTGTCTCCTGAAGATTCACCAGCACTGAAAATGGAGACACTGCCATGCTGGGATTGTACAACCTGACCAAAAACTGCATGAAATAAGGGTAATTCACCCTAGGAGTAGTATAACAGTTGATCCTCCTCCCCCCCCCCCCCTCTCTCCTCCTCCCCCCCCCCTCTCCTCCTCCCCCCCCCTCTCCTCCTCCCCCCCCCCTCTTCTCCCCCCCCTCTCTTCCTCCCCCCCCCCCCTCCTCCTCCCCCCCCCCCCCCTCCTCCTCTTCTCTCTCTCTCCCCCCACCCCACCTCCACCCCCACCCTCACTCTCTCTCTCTCCTTTCAGTGTTTCATGAACGGGCTATGAACATCTTGGCATTGTGATTTCCCTGAGCAAACTTCACAATATTGAATATCAAAGTTCTTTATCCTCCATCATTAGCACTTCACTTTGAAAAGCTCAAATGCTCACGTGTTGGGGTAGGGGCATTCCTTACATCTGTGAAATGTTTATCCTCTATCCTGAAATTTACCAGCACATGTTCCAGAAGTCCACCATAAAGGCACATGAATATTGTCCATAAATGGAAAAGGTGTAGCTACTTTGTCTTTCATGATCATTTTATGCAATTTTGATTTCCCCCGACATGATGGTGCTATGACTGTCGGCAATTTTCTCTTGGACACAACTGTTTGTCATTGCTGGAGCGTGTGAAAGGGAAGTTTATTTAGCTTTATGAAACTTGGCTATTTTACAGGGAAATTATCGTCTCACTCTTGAGCAGCCCCTAGTTTTTGCTTCATAAGTGAAGCTGATAAATGAGCACAGACACCTGGAGACAGCTGCACAGAAAATTATTGCTTCTTTGTCACGTTTTCCTCTCACCTCAGGTCTCAAGCGCTCGTGTTGCATTTGGAGGGTTAGATGAGTAAGACAGGGGACAGTGGGCAGTTGGACACTCACCATGGTCAATTAACATCTCATATTGCTCTGCCTATGGCTGAATCTGAGACAAACAGTACTACTGAGATATTGAAATCTGTTGAAAACTGCAGTGATCAGACATGGGACTGATCCATATTTATACTGATTTCCGTATTTTTAAAAAGTCAATGGGTCATTACTGAGATCAACGCAAATCCGAAGAGAAAATTGGGGGTGGGGGTGGGGTAGGGTGGGTGAACTTTGGCGCCTTCACAAGTTCAGTTGTCGGGTCGTTCTGTCATGTTTCACGAAGTACTGCGACGTCATTTATCCAAATTTTGCGCCCGTTTTGATTGGTCATGATCATTGCCGATCTTTGCCGAAGCTGAAAATACTCGTTTTCGGATTCTCCGAGCGCTTGTGCAGTTGTGAAGTCGAAGCAGTCAAAATGGCGATTTACTTCAATCGAGTGTTGACGGAAAATGAAAGTGTTGAGTCCGGGAACATCGACAAGGTTGACAGTGTGAAAAACAAATGGAAAGCGCAATGGCTGTCGGAGAGAGTTGTAGTGAAATACAAGGGCAAGGAGAGATCCCAGTTGATCGGCGATTCCATCGCAAAAATTGACGTGCCTGGAGAAGCCATTTGCAAGTGGTGCGAGAAAGGAATCATCAATTACGGGACAAATGAAAAGTCTGCGTTGGTAAAGCATCTCTAACGGTGACCACCAACAAACACGCACTGAAATTGGATTTGCATCGAACAACGCCGTCTGTGGACCCAAAGATTCGGCAACCACTGGAACTCCCTGGTGATCAACCCGTGTTGTACCTCATCATGCTACGGTTCCAGTTGATGGCCAAAGTCGTAGACCATCCCACATTGCTTTTGCTCAGAAATCATGAAGCCGCAAGGTAGCCTCTTCTTCTAAAAAGAAGCTGCAGACTCCCACACCCTCCACATCAGCTGTGGTCAGTGCTTCGAGACGGAAACTGTACCTCCAGTCACTGCTAATGGTGTGTCTCCGGGGTTTTGTATTCCCAAGGTGGCCTCTTCTTCTGCCATGAAGGTGGTGCAGACCCCCATCAACAAAAGATCGTCATCTGTGCCCGTGAGTGAAGCTAATGTGGTGCCGGCCCCAGCAAAGAAAAGGCAGGTTTCCAGTGGTGACCTGAGGGATTTCTTCAGCAAACTTCCCAGAGTATCAATGAAATGAAGAATAAACAGTCAGAAAATGAACAGACTTTTCTATGTACAATTTTTTGGTATTTGCACACCCAACACACAACTATTGATGGCAGAGATCAATCTAAAACAGACATGTGATTTTGGGTGAGTACTTAAATTTTTTTACTTTTTTTTGTACTGTAGCTGTTTCAGTGAACAGCCTAGAAAGTTAATTTTCCTGAGCACTCAGATTGCATCAGATTGCACCATTTGGCTTCCCCTATTAAAAACTTGTTTCAGGGGGGGCATGCCCCCGGACCCCCCTAGCTTGCTTGGCGCTTTGCGCCGTCAGTTCGGCGCTTCGCGCCTTCAGTTTCAGTATTTTTCACAATTCCCTTGTCCCATGTCTGAGTGATAAACTGGTTCCTATGATGATCACTTAAGGTCCCACCAGAACACACACCCCCACGCAGGCGTTTTGACCATCGTGGTGTTGTTCTCCCTGGAGAATGAGCACTGTTTATTTCTCAACAAGAGTCCACTTGTCTTAGAAAACTGCCACCCCATGGAAACTGTGTGCAGTGATGACAGTTACATGCATGCTGATTGGCTAGCAATGCAACTGGTGGGCAGTGCTGTGAAAGGTGAAGAACTGTCAAAGTGTAGACAAGTATTTGCATGTCTATACATGATGTCACGAAGGCACAGCATATGTGTGATAGACTACCATTTGTTAAAACAGGAATTATGAATGATGCACATTGTGCATTTGATTGTTAAATGTTCTTCCTACCTCAAGTCTGCTGCTATCAGACTGTCACTTCATCAGGGCTCCAGGCCAGTGGTGAGGACGGTCGCCTTGCGCCTGGCAGGTGCAGTGTTCAATGCAGCATTGATCCTAGAGTCGCATCCTTGGGCAAGGTGCTTAGCCTGCACTGCCTCTCCTGCTGAGGAGTAAAACCAAGCACTGGGCACTTCGCAGTGGCAGCCAAGGGGGAAAAGCCCATAACACAAAGTATCTTGTATTTGAGCAAAATAAAACATGATGATGATGATGATGATGATGATGATGATGATGATGATGGTGGTGATGATGACACACAAACACACACACACACATACACACACACAGACCACAGTCACAGGGACTTGTCAAGCAGTCTTGGTGCATTCGTATCAGTCTTTCTCTTATTGGATAGCTAATACACAAAAGTCTAGGGTACATGGTGATTTGCTGGTAAAGGACACGATATCCAAGTGAAAATGGTAGATGTTGACTTGAATGGGTTTTTCTGTGGCCTTCTTTTCCCTACAGAGACAGATGTGGGAGGACGTTGGGAAAAGAAAGTCACAGAGAAACCCATTTAGGTCAACATCTATCATTTCTACTGAAGTTAATAAAATTTAACACGTAGGTACCTTGAAACGTTGTTTATGTGTATGCAGAAGCCCAACTTTTTCCCATTCAGAACTTTTGTTTCAGCGCCGACCTTAAAGTACTGCCTTAAGATGCTTGTAGACACTTGCACTTTTAAGGGATTGACATAATTTTTGGTGAGCGTCTAGACAAAAGACTTCTTTTTATGACTGCCAAGTCTCATTGCCGTATCTTGTAAACACGCTGATATATGGACAATACCGCACTGTCACCCGAGAAAAAAGGCCTAAAACCAGCGTTTTTGCCTGCAAAACGTGTTAACGCCTTCTGTCTTTCAAAGCTCGTAGAAGGCACACCCTTTTTGTTTTCTCTTCAAAACGCATGTTGTCTTAAAGCTATTTGGGCTATCGTTTGACGTTTAGTTTTACAAAATACTGTGGCATCTGATTCTTTTATGAATGTAAGAAACGGAAAAAAGGCATTTTGCAAGTTCATTTTCGGGGGAATACTCACTTTGACGCCCAGCTGCGCAGTGCTGAGTTAAGATAATCGTGATCTGTAAACGGGATCATAAAGAAGAATGAATGTCCTTTCCGAGCATATGTATATGGTTACTGAATATTTACTCGTTCACCTTTTATAGCAAATTTGCGTACTGCTCCTTAATTTTTTGTGCATAGTGTATATATGTGTGTGTGTGTGTGTGTGTATGTGTGTGTATGTGTGTGTATATGTGTGTATCTGTGTGTGTATGTGTGTGAGTGTATGTGTGTGTGTATGTATGTATGTGTGTGTGTGTTTGTATGTGTGTGTGTGTGTGTGTGTGTGTTTGTATGTGTGTGTGGGTATGTGTGAGTATATGTGTGTGTGTGTACCTGTGTGTGTACCTCTGTGTGTATGTGTGTTTGTGTGTGTGTATGTGTGTGTATGTGTGTGTGTATGTGTGTGTGTTTGTGTATGTGTGTGTATGTGTGTCTGTGCATGTACATGTAATTTGGCCAAAGTTTAAACAGATGCTGGGCCACAAGTATTTACTTATAAACTTTATTTTTAAATTCACACAGCAATTTTGAGGCCTAGTGCCTTGCTTGTACATGGAAATGAAGTGAATCACCACATTAAAAAACAGTCATTTTTCACATTTTCTCAATTTTCTCTGAAGTTTTTGAGATTGGATACCTGACCTATATATGGTATATAGGGCAAAGTAATCCCTATCTTTTGATACCAGTTTGGTTGACCTTGCTTCAAGGTCAAGGTCACAGGAGCTCTTCAAAGTTGGATTGTATACATATTTTGAAGTGACCTTGACCCTGAACTATGGAAGATAACTGTTTCAAACTTAATAATTATGTGGGGCACATGTTATACCTTCATCATGAGACACATTTGGTCACAATGTTAAGGTCACTTTGATCCTTATGAAATGTGACCAAAATGGGGTAGTGAACCATGAAAAGTGACCATATCTCATGGTAGAAAGTGCCAAAACCATCTTTCCTCCCATCTTCTCCACCGTTCCCATACCAATATGGCTCTTCACCAAACCCTGTCTGCTCCCACTCATGTTTCCCCAGACTCATTTTCTAAATTTGGTGGTCAAGTGATGACCTTGGGGAAGTAATGCCTGATGTTTTCCAAGTGGTTGATCAATTCAGAGAAATGGGTTTGAGTTGGAAAACTTGAGAGTTAGCCCATACCTTTGCAGGGTGACAAGGGGTGGCACGGAAAAAAACAGCTGGAGTGGAGTGTAATGTTAGAGATGTTATACAGTGAACAATGCAGAAACCCCCCTATCATACCCCCACCCCCTCCTGAGGTTTGACCTAGAGAACTGCTTACCCTGCACATATGCATCATCAGCCTCATTCCCCTCTTTCTCTCATCAGCGGACTTCTACGACATGCTGACCATGGGGGCGAGCTGTGCCCACATCCAGAAGTTCAAGAACGGAGGACTTCGGCGGATGCTGAACCAGCAGTTGGAACAGCAGCTACCAGATGCAGCGCTGATCACCCAAACTAAGCTGCAGCGAGCCTGCACTCTGCTCAACAACATGGCAGATCTGAAGGCTGTCATCAGTGCCCACTGTGACTCACTCTGTCAGGCTGCTGCACAAGGCTCAGCTGCCTCACTACAAGAGGCTCTGTCAAGATTGAGAATGAAGGTGTGTGTGTGTGTGTGTGTGTGCATGTGTGTGCGTGTGTGTGTGGGTGTGGGTGTGTGCATGTGTGTGTCTCTGTGTGTGTGTGTGTGTGCGTGTGCATATCGGTGTGCATTAGTGTGCATTAGTGTGCATAAGTGAATGTTTGTTTTACCCTCTTACCACCGGACATGCAGGTGCATCCCACAAAAAATGGCTTGTCTCTCCTGTGGAAGTCCGCTACATCCCACATGACACCATCCTTACAGTGGGTGCTGCCATGTTTTCCATGATAACGGTAATCTCACGAGAATTCGAGCATTAGCTCTGCAGGGAATTTGTTATGTCGTCTGCCATGTTTTCCATGATAACGGTAATCTCACGAGAATTCGAGCATTAGCTCTGCAGGGAATTTGTTATGTCGTCTGCCATGTTGATTGTTAATTTCTGGCGATCAAGTGAGTTTTTCAGAATTTTGGAAACATCGTGATGTCGGACAAACCCCAGCCAGACCCATTGCATGTTAGATTGTGGCTGTATTATAACATCATAATAATGGTTTTGGGAAGGGGGTTGAGGGATTGCATCTTTTCAGAGATTCTTAGCTACTCTGTATTTCAATTTATCTCAAGGTTTCTTTTTTCACGTTTTCTCGTAAACTAGTTTTGTGAACTTGAAATTATGCAGAAATTATTTGGAGCATTGTACAGATCTGTAACTTTCAGGGTGTTCTTTATGCATGTAGCAACATTTTGTCACATGGGTTTGTGAAGTGAGCCCCTAGGTCAGCAGCTATACATTAAACAAGTTCTAAAAATGGAGATTATTTTGAGTAAATAAACTAAGTAAGTATCCTTTTCAAAATTATTTGGAATTTTCCCAAAAGGATGTGACAAGCTTTAGATATTGAAATGACTAATTTAAGGAGACCAAAATTCAAAGTTTGCTCTATGTAGAGTCTGAGCTGTACTTTAGTGAAAAAGATAGAAAATTACATGTTATTTAAATAATTAACAGATGACCTTTTTTTCATGGAGCAAAAGTGGTTTTCACTTATTTTTCATGTATCTCTTTGAATTGCCACGCATGAAAGTTTGAAAACTCATTGCAGTAAAGAATTGTCTCTTTTACTCATGTTATCAAAAGGAAGGTAATAACACTTTTTTGAGAAAAAAAGTGTGTTTTTTAATTGATTGTTATTTAAGTTAACTGTTAAAAAGGGGTTTGGAGTTAGGTTTTTTGCGCAAGGTTCTGGTGGTAAGAGAGTTAAGCCATAGGTCAGAAACAAACACTACACCTTGAGAATCAGTCATCCTAGGAAAATCTTTCAATTTCTCAGATAATACAAAGTCTGCATGACATCCTTCCAGTGAATTGTTGAAGCTGGCAATGAAAGGGTAGGGATGACAGATTTTCAGCTGCAAAGGAATGCATCTCACTCTAGAAACTATCTGGCTGAGCTTCATGTCCAAATATGAAGATCTTTCTTGATGTAATCAGATGCAATCTCCAGTTCAGTGCTGGTAGATTCCTCAACAGCACTTCACCATTATCATCACACTCATGTCATTCATGAATTACAGAAGAGCCTAAATGTCAGGTTTTTGCTGTCTGAGTGACTGTCATGTCTGCTCTTTGCAGGTGTTTGAAATGTCAAAGCTGGGGTCAGATGAGCTGCTGAGGCAGTCCGCAGAAGCCTACTTCCAGGCAAAGTCCAGCTCCAGCATCAGTGATGGCCTTGACCTTGCAGCCTCCCTAAGGGACAAACCAGCTAGTGCAGCCAATCAGAATCCAGCCCACAAGGCCCAGGATAGACATGGCCGCTGGTCTGGAGGCAGCTTTGTCAAGAGCCCCACTGTGGAGCCTTGGGTAAGGACAATCATTGATGATAATCATGACCTCGCTCCAAATATTGAGTTGCATTGTGCCGAAAGTGAAATTACACTTCAACCATTTTAATGGGAAGAGTGCCTGGATGTTCATTTTGAGATGTTTATGGAAAACTGATCTGTGGCCATTAAGGTACCTAAATATTTTAGTTAACCAACAGCTTGTAAAATAGTTTTTAAATGCATTTGAATGAGAGTAGTAAGTTTATATTCACCTTTTTTTAAGAACAAAAATGTCTTGAAATGACTGAGCACTCACAATTTATTTTGGAAATGTTGATTCCCCAAAATGCATGATTCAATTGCAAATTATTTGCACCAAAACATCTGATTAAAAACAGACTTCACCATTTTAACGCACATGGCATTTTCTTTTAGAAATGCTGCATAACTTATCAGCTGAGAGCACACTGTGACTCATTTCATGGTGCAGTATCACAATGATTCTCTGATTTGGAGTGTTTGTCTTTGTTTGAAGCCTGTAGAAGATGATGATGATGATAATGATGTGCAGCAGTGGCCGAAACATTATCATTATCATTTTGCCTGGATACAGGGAATTCAAGATTTTTGGGTGTAACAAGATAGCACGTACCATTTGCATTCTCATTGTTGAGTATAAATTAAAGGCCTCAAAAAACAGTGGGTTTATTAGGGCCTTTTTTTTTCTCTTTAGTTCAAACCGGAAAAAAAGCATATTATACATCAAAAAGTACAGCATTTTGGTAGCCATTATACAATATCAAATTTAGTTTCTTTTTCAGCAAATTTGTTAGCGTAGTTTAAAAGAGTTTGGTTCTGCTTTCAGCAAGCTGAAATAAACCACATACCAGAACCATGCAGGCGATGTTGGATTTCCTTTTGCTCAATGCCACCATTCCTCCACCCCCTCCTTTATCTCTCATCTCTGTCTACAGGAGGTGACCCTGCTGAACCTGGAAGCAGCCGTCACATGTGTTGCCTCCAAGGTGGACATTCTGATCAATGGTGGCCGGAGGTCCAGTGTCCATAGCAATGGCTCTGTGCACAGCAATGGCAGCAGCAGTAGCCCCGAAGAGGTTCCTGGCAGCTCTAGAGACCAGACTGGCAGCAGTGGCGCCATGTCTGTGGAGTCGGACAGGATGCCCAGCATCCACTGGTTAGCAGCGCTCAGTCCTTGTGTGGACAAGCTGAAAACCTTCGTGGAGATTGTCGCCTCCAGGGCTTCCCTGTTCTTCACATTCAGGGCTCTGATGGTATGTGGTGATTGCTTTTGTAACTGTCACTATTGCCATTACTGTTTTCATTATCTTCATTATCTACACTCTTCCTTTTGCTTCTCCTCCTGCTTCCTGCCCCCTAGGGGTTGAGGGTAAGAATAGACCCACAGCATCTCCCTACACTTTGTAAGAGGTGAATAAATAGGGACATTATGACTTGATTTGTGCTTACTCCTAAACTATTCTAGTGAGTTTCATGCCTACAAAGGCTGATAGGTCATAAAACACCATCCACCCACCCATTCATCCATTCATCCTCCCACTTCTTGCTTGTCCTTCTCCTGTTGTCATCTCCCCCTTCTTCTGCTGACTTCTTCACCCTTTCAGCCGTATGTAACTGAGCGTAAAGCAGAGGGCACTCGGAGAGCACATATCTCCGCCAAGGCAGCCACAGTGGTGGAGGTATCATAGCAGAACATTACAAGCGTAGCCAATGACATTCAAACCCACTCACTTACCCTCTCATGCTGCAGTTGGGATCTCATGCGAGGCTAGGGGGAGGCTAGAAATAAGCCATTCTGAAGCACACGCCGACACTTTGCAGGGCTACGACCTAGGGCGATAAAATGTCTGCTTATGGTTGTAATTCCAAAACAACAGATAACGTCCAACATTTTATTGATTGTTAATAATATAATAATAATATGTTTCTGCTAGGATCCAATACAAAACCTCCTGCCTCTGCTTCAACTCTGTCTCTGCTGTCGCTCCTCTCTATCTGTCTCAACTCCTTCACATCTACACACCATCTAGACAACTTCGCTCTTCTTGCGACACTCGCATCTTCAAAATTCCATCCGTTAGGTCAAAAACATTTGGTCAGCGTACTTTTTCATACCAGGGTCCTACCACCTGGAACGGACTCCCCTTCTCAGTGCGTCATGCAAACACTGCAGCTTCCTTTCGGTCAAATCTGAAAACCCACTTGTTCTCCTATTGAAAATATTTCGTACTTGCTGAATGTTTTAGGCTCATGTTTGTATATAATGCATGTGTGTGTTTCTTCACGTGTAGGATGCATGTTGTATTATAACGTGCGTATGTGCGTTTCATGTCCAGGCTCAAAACTGTATGATAATGTGTGCGTGTTTTTGTGTGTGTGTGCGCCTAGAGCTTCACCATGTACTTTTTTGACTGTGTGGAGGAAGTGCGCCTTACAAATAAACTGGTAGCCAATGAAGAGAGTGGAGGATAGGAATAATGTGATGAGACTTTCTAACTTTACAGATGAGGCGAGCAGCAGAGTTCTGGACTCTTTGGAGCCGATCCACGAGATACTTAGGGCAACCGGAAAGAAGGCTATTGCAGTAGTCGAGGCGTGAAAGAATGAAAGCACAGACGAGAGTTTGAGTAGCTTCTTGTGTGAGAAGATGACGAATTGCACTGATCTGTCTGATGTGCATGTAGGCGATCTTGCATGTGTTCCTTCGATGTAACCTTGAATTTGCACCAAATTTCATCAGAATCTCTTATGAGCTTTTTGAGTTATTTTGCTAAATAATGAACAAACTAACTAATGAATGAATGCACTAACTAACCGACTGAAAAACACAACCTCCTTGGCGGAAGTAAATATACCTTGGAACCATGAATTCCTATTTGTTTTTACAAATCAGCAACAATCCCATGCAGGCCTCGTGGGCAGTCCAGGCTTCTGTGAACAAAGACTTATCTGCCCTGCTGAAACACATCCACCTGTGTTGCTTTGGTCCTGTGAGATGGCAAGAACAGGCAGACCACATGGCTTAGAGAGGCAAATATTGGTCAGGCATTCACCCCAGCCACAAGAGTGGGCCTGTAGGAGTAGTGACATCAGTGCCCCCATGGCCAACATAGTACCCTGTTTTGGTGAATGAATGAATGAATGAATGAGTGGAGTTTTGCAAGCTGTCAGCCTTTGTGGGCTAGGTAAGGCCATTGCTCACCAAGTTCACTAGAGCTGGAGGGAGCAAGTAAGTCTAGATTTTCCTTGTGATTCACCACGTAGGAATCAGGGAGGGAGCATCCACGAGTCTATTCGTAACCCCAACTGACAGGGGGACTATTGTGGGAGAAGGGTCAGTTTTGAATGAGTTTTTAACAAGGGCAACTTGACAAATACTGTTTAAATGGCTGTATGTTTGTTTTTAGAAGGAGGGTTGTATGTGTTGTTCGTTTGTATTTCAAAATTATATCTTTTTTCCCATTACATGAATTTGTTTATTGTATGATAATAGCTTTTTGATAAATTTCATTTCAGGAGCACAAAGACAACATCAAGACGATGCACAGCATTAAGTATCGAAGAGATGTTGTAAATTCTTCAGCAGTAAGTATTTGCATATTTCAGTTCCAGAACCACTTAAGTATTAACTTTGGTTAGCTTGCAAGCATTTCCCTTACATTTTTGTGTGTAAGAATTAGATGAAATGTACTGCCAAAATAAAATAAAAACGGCTGGTGCTGAACCTCCTGGTTTTGGCATTAAAAAAACAACAACAAGAACAAAAAGATCTGGTTCGAACCCGTAACCTCTCGAGAAAAGAGGGGGGGGGGGGAAGTAAGGTTCGAACCCGCAACCTCTCACGTGTACAACAACGGGTGGGATGGCTCTCTCTCTCTCTCTCGAATACCATACACACATTAACAAAAAAATACTTCTGTGCGGATTTAAACCCATACGCGCATCCCCTACAACCAAGCATGTCCCAGCGACAAAAAAAATTTGATGCGCTACCGAGTGAGCTAATCCATAAAGCTGTGAGGACCTCCAGTAAACCTGGAGGGATAAAAAATCCTTCTTTCTCCTTCACCAATGTCCAATCTCCTCGAAATTACGTCACGTTATTCGACGTCAAATGATAACGTCACCCATGCCAAAACTTCCCTTGAGTCGGGACAGAGTTCCATCCCTTGCCTTCTTTGCAACACCAAAACGTCAAAAAAGGTCACTTTCTTTTCAAACCTTGATTCTGAAAATATGGACCTAATTTCCAGTAAGTGTGCAAAATGTCAAGAAAATCCGTCCAGTAGTTTTTGAGATATCAGCCGTTAAGTCGGGACTGACAGACACACAAACACACACACAGACAGACAGACAGACAGACAGACAGATAAAGCTGTGAGGACCCCCAGTAAACCTGGAGGGACAAGCATACTCACATACTTGCATACAGGTGCGTACACACTTGCATGCACACAGGCATGCATGCATGCACACGCGCAGGCACACACACACACACACACAAACATGTATACAACTTATTTAAATGACTTTGCAAATAAGGAGGCATATGAGGGGGGTGATTGAGTGTGCCTGTAGGTGTGTGTGTCAGAAAACGTCATGGATGGGCTTATTTTAGAATATTTCCTCTTTAGAGTGATGCTTCCTGTCCAAAGAGGTTGTTACATCTGCAGGTTTTAGGGGCTGAACTCTGTATGCAAGTGGTAGTGAAGATGAACTATGAGACAGTGCACATGTTTAATGGTCTCATACGGGATCTCACAGTATGTCTTTGTCATTTCCTGAAAAGGGAGCTATGTTTCAAAAGCTTGAGGGCATAGCAACCTTGCAGGACTAGAAGTGCTACTCTAAAAATAACGTGTGTGTCTGTGTATGTGTGTGTGTGCACGTGTTTGTGAATGTGTGTGTGTGTGTGTGTGTGTGCCCGTATGTGTGTGTGAGAGAATGTGTGTGTGTGTGTGTGTGTTTGTGTGTGTGTGTGTGTGTGTGTGCCCGTATGTGTATGTGAGAGAATGTGTGTGTGTGTGTGTGTGTGTTTGTGTGTGTGTGTGTGTGTGTGTGTGTGTGTGTGTGTGTGTGTGTGTGTGTGTGTGAATGTGTGTGTGTGTTTGTGTTGAGTGTGTGTGTGTATTCGTGTTGAGTGTGTGTGTGAATGTGAATGTGTGTGTTTGTGTTGAGTGTATGTTTGTGTTTTCTTGCATGATATATGTACATGGTTCTATGTGTACTCAAACTTCTGTGTTTAGGGTTGTAATTTGTACTGTCCTTGCCTTGAAAACTGTTTTCACGGACAAAGGTCTTCACTCTGGGTGCTTGTGATGAAATGTCATTTTTGTAGTTATGGAAGGCACAAATTCTGCAGTCATATATCAGGGATTTTTTCATCTTCAAAGCTGACACTTTTAGAAGGAGAGATTTTACCACATCCTTCCTGCAACAGTGATCTTGGTGTTTTGTTCTTGCCTGGTTATTATGATTTGATTGATCCAGAAAAATTCTGTACAACATCTCAACTTCTTAAACTTGAACTTTATAGATGAGGCCATTGACCTGTTGCAATTGCACTACAATATCCAAAAGCATAAATAATATCACTGTCAACACACAAAGAATCTAGCAAATCCTGTGAAGTGCTTCAGCCCTCAAATCTAGGCCTTTCAAAAGGCATAACAAATGCACTTTGCCTGGGATCTGGTTTGTCAAACTTAAGGTTCTGTGTCATGGCTGATCACTTGCACGCATCTGATGTCCTACAAATTTCTGACAAACATCACAGTTTGCAGTGCACTGACATAAGAAATATACTTTGTCCTTTCTATCTCCACTGAATGGACATTGGAGATCATTCTTAAAGAATATCTCTGATTTAAATTTAGATAGATAATTCCACATCTACATCAAATGACCACATGATGAAATTATCGCTTAAGCATGTGATGTGATGATAAGTAATTCATTAATGGCATGGCCAACCATGATTAGTTGAAATCACTTTTACTCGAGGCTCTAGTGCATCCAAGCACAGTACAGTCGCACAACACATTGAGTGTCAGGAATGCAATAAATTTCTCAATATCTCCAGTGCCATGGGAAAATCTGACTGAGGTAGCCACTTGCATAAGGCCCTGTGGAGTAGCAAATCACTTTTCAAGAGTCCTTAGGAGGCAAAGGTCATCCTCTCAAGAATGTGTTATACAAATGACCTTCCTGGGACCCTGATAAGCTGAGGAAATGGGACAGTGCACCTGCAGGCAGGGCCTGCCCTGATAGTTTCCACTCTGACTTGTGGCATGGTTCACCCCTGCCCCTGTCTGACTTGTCTCGCTCTTGATTTCTTGCTTGCAGTCAGTAGGTGCAGTGGCTGTTTTTCCTTGTGCTTTACCCTATTCTGCAAGCAGAGGAATGTTTTTGTCTTGGCTGGTCTGCCTTGAGCACTTTTGTTAAATGGTTCTGATCCAGGTTTTGACTCTCTCTGGGATATTCTAAGGATTGTAGCTCTTAATATAGGTTTTAGTAACCCCAAGCAGCAATTTGTTGGTGTTGTTGTTAGGGTTTTTATTTTCAAACTGGTGAAGCAGTCCCATTCACCCATGTGGGCATGTAGGACATCAGATGCAGTTGTGAGTGGAAATAGGGTGCCATTGTTTCCTCAGGGGTAGAGATAGAGCAGACATGACCGTGACTTGATTACATCATTGTCTGCAGGTCCAGGTAGATCAAACTGATCGTCCTGTTACCAAGGGGTAGTTAAAAGTTATTTGAGACTCAGTTGTTGATTGATAGTCTTGATGTAAAATCAGCACATCTGTCTTTGTCCTTATTACATCTCTCATACCCCACTTACCTCTGCAGGGCAAGCTGTATAGAGATTAACCGTTGTTAGTGTCAGTCAGTCTGTCAGTCATCATTGAGTTTGCATCTGTTCGGACCTCGCACACCACTGCATAACTATGACCAGCACGATGGTTGCAGCACTCCTTGCAGCATGGACCATAAGTTCCAGAGCACAAAAAAGTGTTTTGAAAAGTTACTTGTATTGCGAAGATGAATGAAAGTGATCAACAATGAACAAAAGTGATGAAAACACAAGTTTTTTAACCAAAAAAATCTTACTCAGGGGCAACACATACAGGGGGATAGATGAAGATTAACAAAGGCTCAGTATTT
>JAWQFJ010000852.1:112500-115000 GCA_034096865.1 Theodoxus fluviatilis | reverse complement strand
AGCCAAGATCCTCAATGCAGGAGTCCAGAATCCCCTGGCAGCTCTTCTATGGCGAGTTGGCACAGGGAAGTCAGAACCAAGGAGGCCCAAAGAAAAGGTACAAGGACAACCTCAAGGCGAACCTCAAATGGGCAAACCTCCAACCACGGCACCTTAAGACCACTGCTGCCGACAGAACCCTCTGGTGTGCCACCACCCGAAAAGCTGCAAGAGCCTTTGAAGATGGCCCCATTGTTGCCTTAAAGCAGCGCGAGCAAGGCTGTCAAGGTTGGTGTAGGTGTTACAGCTCAAGACACCAACCGACAGTTAAAAAATTCAAAGAAGTGTAATTCCTTCCTCAGTCACTAATCACATTTATGAACGAACATGCCACAAACAGAATTTAACATGAAACCATTGACTGATACAGATAGATTCAGATATACACCTTTCAATATTAAACTTTCTCTCATTAAATGAAAAGAAAACTGAGAACAAAACAATTACCACAGATAAAAACCTTTAAAAATCCCCTTTAGATAAAACACAAAACTTTAAAAACACCACGCAGTGGGCCGACAAAGTCAAAGCTTTTAGTCCTAAATCACTTTTCCAATCCTTCCCTAATTTCCTATCCCAAGTGAAATAAACCTGTCTTTATATAAAATTCCCTGCGTTAAAGATGCATAAATCTCGTGCAACAGGGGACACGCACCATCAGGGTGACGAAGCACATGCAACACGCACGAAAAAGCATAAGCCCATGAAAATCTGACCACTGACAATTAAAACGCAAAGTGCTGTGCTCAGCAAAACACTAGTAATAATGGGATGGACAGAAGGAGCTTTACGGCCCATCAAACTCGAATTGAAACGTGCACAAAGATTACAAAATGCACAAAGTAAAGCAACCACGACCCTAGTTTTATGCCTCTCACGAATCGTGTAGGAGATGCGGCAGGACAATTCGTACAAAAAGAAAGAAGAACTGACATAAAGCCACCCAAACAAGCCCAAAATGAAAATAAATAAATCTGAGTCGTGACAAAGGTGACACAGAGCTGCTTCAACCACTGTCAAGACCAGTGTTCCTTGCCCAACCTGCAGCTGCCTGTGTGCCTTGGAGTTTGGACTTGGGAGCCATATGCACATCCACAGATGATGGCACAGCGCATTGTCTTCCTCAACACCCGAGAGACAACCAAGCAGAAGAGAGGAATTCCCACTTGTATACAGGAATCCCACATTACATGTACATGTAATTCATGCTGGGGCTTTTTTTGAGCAAATTTCTGTTGGATGAAGATGTAAATTCTAAACCTATATAATTGCATCACAAAAGATATAAGTGTCATTGTGTTAAATCTCTCTCTTGCTCATTTCATGGTTTCAAGGTTTCTGCGTTTTTTATTCCCAGGCATGTCAAGGACGGAACATTTGCTGACTTGAACAGGTACATTTTTAGAAGTAGAGTTCAGGTTTACCTATCTGTTGTGAAGCAAATTAATTGAATTCACTTAGAAATCAAATGTTGAAACTGATGCTCCTTTATGAAATAGCATTTCAATTTTTGCCATTGTCAGGCAAACGCATTTTAAGTGGAGATACAAAATAATTATGAAGTTCAATGATGAAGTTTAAATTGCATGTGAATGCTGCTTTTGTGGTTGGTGGTGGTGGTGGTGGTGGTGGTGGTGGTGGTGGTGGTGGTGGTGGTGTGTGTGTGTGTGTGTGTGTGTGTGTGTGATGTTCTCACCAAAGTTTGACTTCAGTTTGTGACAGCTAACCTTGTTCAGATTTGTCTCTGCAAATTGTTTTTGACACTGACAGAGACAGGTAAATGGTAGGTGAAGATGAAAGGATAAGATTGTTTACATCTATTCGACATTCATTGCAACGACTTGGATTCTTGAGTTGATTCCTTGGACAAAGTACTGACCTTGTAATTGTAGCAGGTGTGTGTGCAAATGTGTGTGTATGTGTGTGTGAATGTGTGTGTGTGCATGCATGAACACACATTTGTGTCAGAGTGTTTTTGCATGTCAGTATTGCATCAGTCAGGCACTCCAGTGACAAGGGATGAAAGAGTGAAACAGTCCAGGGTCTAGGTACAGGTGAAAAGTTGACTTACCAAATCAGTGCCTGCTCAGTGGTACAATGTCTTGTGCAGACACAAGCTTGTGGTGAGGCTGCCCCTTGACGAGGAAGCGTTTGCCCGCCTGCCTGAAGCTCTCAAGCAAGGAAAGACGTTTCCTGTCACTCCAGTTCTCTTCAACATCGGTATCAATGAGCAGGCCACCTTGGCTGAAAGGTAGGAGTCACACTGTCAGACCAACAGATGAACAAACAGACAGACAGACAGTCAGACAGACAGACAGACAGACAGACAGACAGACAGACAGACAGACAGACAGACAGACAGATTGTGATGGTCCCCCATCTGTGAGTTCAGCCAAGTGGATCAAGGGAATGAATAGAGAAGGCAGCGATTGTTCTCCAGGTCCATCTGTGAACAAAGCCA
>JAWQFJ010000852.1:27500-107500 GCA_034096865.1 Theodoxus fluviatilis | reverse complement strand
TTTTGGTACTTTAAATGAGTGGCCAGAGTTCATTGTTTTAGTCCCAAAGGAGTGACAGTAATAAATAGAAGTATTCTGGCCCATGCCGTAACTTTTCTTATTTCTGGCTTGTGCCAGAATGTAGTGGAATAGCACAAAGTAATAAACTCAAATTTATGATTGGTTACACTATGTAAATTTTAAGTGTATTTCTTTTTGTGTTATAAAACTTTAAAAAAAAATGGAAATAGCACATTCTTGGAGAAATTATGTGAAAAGCAGATTTTGATAAATGATTGATTTTACACTTTTTAGTGTTTTAAAAAAGTGCAGTGCTAGGATTTTGGAATTAATGTGTGAGAGTTTCCCATATTAAGACTAGGATACATGAAAAACAGACTTTAAACATGTCATCTTTAAGAAGCTCATAGGTGTACTGTTGTTGAAGAAACACACCACATAATACACAGGGAATATAAGTAGACACATTTTTTATGTGTCTATCTCCTCCTTATATCACAGGTAGTAATGTATGGGGAAGCCTTGACTGGTTTGTGGGGAGTAGGGGAGAAGAAAATAAGGAAACATCACATGTTTGTATTGAATGCAATATTTTGCAAGATGGTCAAATCTTGTTGGAAAGAGGTGGGGTGATTCTGTCAGGTTTTTAACGTTTTGATTTGTTAAGCAAGTTAGCTTGCGGAAATCTGCCATGCCATGAGTATGTTTACAGTAATAATCTTCTTGTCTGTTCAGCAGCAAAATGATTTATTGCCAGAGAGAGAGAGAGAGAGTCAGTCAGCCATCCATTCCATCTGCAAGTATGCTGCTGCCTTCGTAGATCTTGCAGTGTTCCTGTGCATGTTTCAGGTTTGGCAGCACTGCCCTTCAAGAGAGACTCAATGCTGAGGCCATGGCCAAGGTTTTGAAATACTATGAAGACATGGTTGGGCATTGTGGGAATGCAGGTAGGATTGTTTCTTTGTTGCATTGCCTGAGTAATAATATCATCCATCTAAACTGCTATGTGCTTGCACTGTGTGTTGTGTTGCCAAGCTCTCCGTGGCATGTGCATTAAAGGTTTTCCTGCTTTATAGCACCAGACAAATATTTATCTCCTCTAGCAGTTTTTGTAATGTACTGCCAAAGCAGTTTTTGTAATCAACTTGGGGCATTTCAATGAGCTAAGATATGGCTCAGAAATGTTTTAATTGTTATGTATAACTTCATAATTGATTTTGTCATATTCACTTTTCATCATATCATATCTTCATCATATCAAGAGGACTGCATATACATGTATTTGTATATTTAAATACTCCTCTCCTACTGAATTTGAAGTGGAGAATGAAAATGTATAACATTACTTTTGAGAAAAAAAACACCGTCCCAACACTTTCATCCTTTCTTGACTCACATGCGAAGCAAAAGTGAGTCTATGTACTCAGCCGTGTCGTCAGTCCGTCCGTTCGTCCGTCCGTCCGTCCGTCCGTCCGTCCGGGCGTAAAAAACTTAAACGTTGGATTTTTTTCGGAGACTATTAAGTCTATCAACACCAAATGTGGCATGATGGTGTATGATGACAAGGCCTCAAAAAACATACATAGTGACTTGACCTTGCTTCAAGATCAAGGTCACAGGAGCCATAAATGTGGTCTCAAAAACAGTCATTTTTCACATTTTCCCAATTTTCTCCCACGTTATTGAGAATGGCGACCTTAGCTACAAGTGGTATATAGGTCAAAGCAAGCTCTATCTTTTGATACCAGTTTGGTTGACCTTGCTTCAAGGTCAAGGTCACAAGAGCTCTTCAAAGTTGGATTGTATACATATTTTGAAGTGACCTTGACCCTGAACTATGGAAGATAACTGTTTCAAACTTAATAATTATATGGGGCACATGTTATACTTTCATCATGAGACACATTTGTTCACATATCATCAAGGTCAAGGTCACTTTGACCCTTATGAAATGTGACCAAAATGGGGTAGTGAACCACTAAAAGTGACTATATCTCATGGTAGAAAGTGCCAATAAGCACCATTGTGCTTCCTATGTCTTGAATTAACAGCTTTGTGTTGCATGACCTTGGATGACCTTGACCTTGGGTCAAGGTCACATGTATTTTGGTAGGAAAAATGTGTAAAGCATTTCTTTGTGTATGATGTCATTGGTAGGTTTAGTTGTTTGACCTTGACCTTGAGGGTCACCTGAAGGTCAAGGTCATATAAAGGTCAAGGTCAAGCATGTGAGTCGTATGGGCTTTGCCCGTCTTGTTTTGTGATGCTGTGTTGGTCATCATGACAACCAAATAACCTAAAATCAAAATTCAATGTTGGTATTCTCTCCCAGACCATTTGCCTCATCATCTGAACCTTTACATCATTAATCATTGGGAAGAGCTGTATATAGATATACTGGCTGCTTGCTTTACCCCTATCATAAAGTGCTATCTTGGTTTTAAGAAACCCTCATGCCTTGTAGATTTCCTGGGAAAGTGTTTGACACTGCACAAGCAACCAGGCTGCCATGTTCAACGTTTCTCTAAAGACATTATGAAAATCTGTTTTGAAAGTTTAATGGTGATAATGGTATGAAACTGCCACAAGGCTTGTGAAGTCTATAATCATTGCTGTTCTGGCTTCAAAGTTTGGAAATGTCATGGTTTGTCAGAAAATTTCTTGTGTTGTAGAAGTGTGTATGGTATGTGTGACTTGTCCTCCCCAACCGAGTTGGTCCAGTGTCAGATAATACGCTGTTAGCAATCAAAGTTTACAGAGAACAGGTAATTGCATTAGCTTCAAGGTCAAAGGAATCCCCTTGCTGGGTGGCCAATAAAAGTACACTACACACACTACTAGTGGGCAGATACAGAGACTGCAACATCTTCAAAACTCTGCGGCAAGAGTGGAAAAGCGACAGCCAAGATGGGCTCACGTGACTCCAATGCTCCGAGACCTCCATTGGCTACCAGTTCGACTACGATCGGAATTTAAAACTCTTTCCATTGTTTTCAAGAGTGCGACTGATCAGGCTCCATCCTACCTCGCAGAGCTGGTCAAGACTCATAATCCCATGAGGAATCTCCGATCCTCAAGCTGACGGTTGCTACGTGTCCCACAAACAAGACTGAAAAACAATGGCAATCGGTCATTTAGTGCTGTGGAACCCAGACTGTGAAACCAGCTTCCTGAGTCGCTGAGGTCAGCTCCGTGTTTGGCTGTCTTCAAAACTGGCCTCAAGACTTATTTATTTCACAATGTTGCGCCATGAGCACCTTCTATGGTGCAATACAAATGAAAATACATACATACATACATACATACATACATACATGTTGTTGTTCGTCCGTCGAGTCGACGAGGACCACTCTAGCCATCCGGGGGGTTGCTGGGACTGGCTCTGTCTGTGTGTGCGCTAATGGCTAACGAGGCCGATCCTGGCACGGAAGGTTCGGGAACAGAAGGGACATGGGACAAGTGGGACGTCTCCAGGGGGGTTGACAGCACGGGCCTTTCGGGCTTGCCTCTTCTTTTCTGCGGCAGTGATCCTATTTGCCTCGCATGTCTTGGCACCTTGGTGGATGGAAGAGCGCCAGGTGGATCGGTCCATTGCAGCTCATTCCCACGTGTCTGGATTGATGGCAAAAGCTTTCATTGAAGCTTTCATGGTGTCTTTGAAGCGCTTCTTTTGCCCGCCGTGGGACCGCTGGCCATACATACATACATACATACATACATACATACATACATACATACATACATACATACATACATACATACATACATACATACATACATACATACATATGTACATATACACAAATACACATATCAGATCACTTTTTTGCTGAAAAATTGCACAACATAATGACATGTCTGCAAAAACATGAGCCATGCAAGTGAGTGTCTGCTCCACTTGTATATCCATCATACGTTTGCAATGCCTGAGAATATAACTGTGGAGAGAAAACAGGAGTATGCACCATTTACTCTTGTAGTCCTCATTCCAGCAAAATGTCCCTTCTAGCCCAGGCACGTCTGTACCCAATCATATTGCTAGGCTCTAAGCCTGGCGCTTAGACAAACCCAGCATTAGTAACCTTTGACGAACCAATGATGTACAGTGCCTAGAGATCCAATTACGAGAACCGCAACTCGAGTGTAGAAACCAGCATCACTGAGTGAGAGACACAAAGGCATATATTTGTGGAATTTATGTTGATAACACTTGTCCACAAAAGTGTCAAATGGGTTGGCAATCTCAACGATAAAGGCAACGGAATCGAGGTGGTCTATCACGCATAGATTGGGTTTGCATGATCCTGCCAACTCCAAGCTTTCAATTGCGACCTGCTGGTTCTCATAGACCACGCAAAACTCCGTCAGGACTGTCTTTTCAAGTTCTTTTCTCACAAGGTGTACACATCTATTGTGTCTTTCTATGTACAAACTCTTCAGCTTGTCACAGCCGTTCAACGCGTGGGAGTTTGTGTCCGAATGGAAACCACACAGCGAACATGTTCTAGGGTAGGAGTTCGGGTAGTAAGTGTTGTTAACAGTGTTAGTTTCTAAGAGCTGTAGCCTCCCTTTGGTGACGAATTTGGTGAGCTGGTCGCTGATATTACTGTTGGTCAGGTGGGGGTATAAGCACGTCATGTTTGCTGCAGGAAAAGCTTCACGTAACAGCCTGCCCTGTTGTTGTAGGCTGTGCCAGTGGTCGAGATCTCGTGCTTTCTCTTTTTTCTTCAGAGCAGTGTAGAGAGCTGGTGGGTCGGTGAAACTTAGGGAAATACAGTCATCATCTTCTGCTTGGATGACTGCTGTGAACTCGTCCCTCTCTGCATCAAAGTCAATACAAATACCCAGACGCAGGCAGAGCTCATTAAGTTCGATGAAACTAGATCGCGGCCAGTTCACCTTGCTATCCTTCTCATACATACATACATATATACATACATGCATACATACATACATACATACATACATACATACATGGATTCATATGCAAGTACAGCAGAATTAGAATTGTGAGAGGAGGGGTGTAATGCAATCAGACATAGTAGGGTTTTTTTAAACAAAGATTAAGTGGTCTTCGTGTGGATATCAGAAACAGTCATTTATTGGCACATTTGGACCTGAATCTCACAAAGTATATGCAATGATGGTTCAGTTTTCTGAATCAAGTAAAAAATAAACATGAAAACCCTCAAGATTGTTCTAGTGCCCTCCTTTGTGCAGACACTGCTGTTTCTCAATTTGATCAAAGTATCAGATGAACTCAGTCAAGGAGAACTGGTCACATGTAATGATCTCCATGTGTGTCATTGGTATCACCCATGCTCAATTTTCACCACTAACACAACCACTGGAATCTTGGCAATGTCATTTCAACTAAAATCATCTTTGCAGTTTGGAACCTGCTTCTTCTTCCACAGAAACTATTTTGTCCTTGTGTATTTCTTCATCTTATTCTTTCCTTGTATTCGATGGAGCACATTAATCAATGTCATTTTTAATTATACCTATGTTACCTTCAAACTGCATGTCTCCTCAATGTTTGCACCTGTCTTTCACTATGGGCCTTGACAAAGTGCAACATTATCATCAGCTTCATCACAGTTGCATGATTGTCATAGAATGTTGTAGTTCAATGTTTCACATGCACATATGGCTTATTCTTTTCACTAATACATACCTGAAATACCTTTTTATGTGACTGTACATGTATGTGGTTCACGTGCTCTTCAAATTCTATTTTTCCTAAATGTGTCACCTAAGATGTCAGTTTCTGTCATCAGATCAATGCAGTTCAATAAGTGTCATGTTTTATTTTCATGCACTCTGCAACTGTCTCTTATAGCTACACCATTCTAACTTGGGAAGGCTGTTCAAATATACTTTTTGTGCTTTTCTTGCATGCCTGAGGTTATGCATAATTTCTCAAAAGGGAAATGTAACTGTGAAGCCATTCTCACATGTTTCATTTAATATTCCTTTGAACTATCAGGTTTTGTTTTTTTCATTTCCCATCAACTATTGCATGTTTTAATAAACTCAATATCAAACTAAGTTTTTTTTAATAGTTTGAGATCATCAAGTTTATGAAAATTTGAAACAGATTTTTTCCTCTATGTTCAAAACCTTTTTTAATTTCTTTTTTTGTTTCACTTTTGTGATCTCCTCCTCAACCAAAATTCTCAGACATATTTTTTACCCTCCTGAGGCCTGTCAAAGCCTGCCGAGTGCATCAAATCAAATTATATGTGAAAAGTGCACCAGTGTTGAACACATCACGGGGTCTTAGTCAGCGCTAAAGAAAGAACACAATTTTTGGAATGCCCAGCATCATGTTGAACATTCATCAACAGCCTGGTTGCATGTTTCCCAAATTCTAAAGGTATGGAATGATAATTGTAGGAACCCTTTAATGTGGTGTTTGGCTCTACCAACATAGTGATTCCATTGTGATGAAATGTAGAGTTTCAAACAACCCTATGGTTTTATTGCAAACAAAACAGCTTACACACTGTGAAATTGAGTTTATAACCCTTTGCTGGTTTTTGTGTACCCTTTGCCAGTTTCCAAAAAGATACAGATACCTCTTGACTCTAAGTGGATCTGAAACACTGACAGCTAAAGCAGAGTCTGTTATTCGATCATGACTTAAATAATCGGATGAAATCGACTGCAATATGAAATATCTGGGACAGGTGAATGATCTTGAGTATGAATGAGCAGGATAGCATCCTATTTGTTTTCCTCACTGCTTGGAACAGATGAAAAAAGAGGCTGATGCAATTATGCTATGCTTCAAACAATACTGGCAGCACAGTTTGTTTGTTTTTTAACTAGGATTTTTAGAATGTGCAGATTTGCCACTAATTAAGCTGCAGCCTGATTTTTCCACCTGTTATTTGATAATAGTTTGTATAATCAGGTTGAAAAACATATTTTTTTATATATGAGAGGACAGGTGGATGACCTGGAGTATGAGTAAACTTAACACCTTACACGTTTCCCTGACTGCTTGGCATGTTCATTTGAGAAAGTGCTAAGCCACATGAAACTATTCTGCTTCCTTGAGATGCCTGTCTGGTCTGTTAACCTTTACTGACAACAGATGTAATTAAAAAAAAAGAAGACAAATAAATGGCCTAGAATAAGGATGCACTAGCTCTGGTCCAAATTTTTGCTTAAATCTGACTCTGGTCTGAACATTTCTCCCCTTTTACTTGATGTAATCAGTTTTAGAGGAAAAAAGTACACATGCAAGGTCTTTCTAACTGAAGATGCCTGTCACAACCGATGGACATTTAGCACTTCCAGACAGATAAAATAAGACTCTTGAGTGACAAAGAGTAAGAGAATTTGAAACAATATGAGAAGCCTGTCACACCTGCAGAGCACTGATGAGTGATGAAGAAGCCTGTCACAGCTGGTAGCCTTTAAGGACCTTCTGACCATCAGATTAAGACTAATGTGTGCAAGGCCGGACCAAATGAGTTGTGGGGGGGGGTTCCGGAACCCCTGGAACCCCCCCCCCCTGGGTCCGGCCCTGTGTGTGTCCTGAATTAGTAGTGCATGAAATCTTGATCTACTTTCTCTCTTGCAGCTGCAGAGCAGGCCAGCAGTATTGGTGCTGTGGGAAGACTCACCAAACAGCTGTATGCTCAGGTCACTGCTCGGAAGAACAAAAACGTAGATGTCCTGGAGCTTGCTGCGGAGGTAAATTTTCTTCTTGTTTTTGTGACTGAGTGTCTGGACTTGTCTTACAGTGTCTGTGTGCTGTCAGTGTTAATGCAGTCATATTATTTGATGTGTTTTTGTTTGTGTTTTTTGAACCATTAAAAGGAATCACAATGATTCATTTAATAATGGAATTGAAATGAAAGGTACTGGGAATATGTCACAGGTCATAATTTGAGTCTGGGTCTCAAACAGCTTTACACGTTACCCTCTGATCATTTCACCCTTGATCAATCCTTCACTTGGGCCCAACGACAAACACAGTGACAGATACAATACACACAGTCCAGTACCAACACCATCTCCATTCCCTGGGAAGTGTTCCAACCGTAATGCTGACTCACAGCAACACCCAACAATGAATAGCACACCTGTTTGCCATCTTCGTCCCTGCAGGTACCCAGTTGTACTCTTGAGTTGGCAGTCACATAGAAGAGTACTTGTGTCAGTTGAACCCAAACAACGGTGGTAAATGAGAAGTCGCTTTAAAACACACTGTGAGTACAAATGCAAATTTTCGACTTAAAATTCTTCATCAGGCACCAAACAAAAACACAATTGAACTGTACAGGGTAAAATGTCAGCTGAGCAGGGATGATTCACATTACTCAGAGGATGACGAGTTTTAGGTTCCATAAAATCGTGAAACTTGTATGAGTGAAATCAGCTCATGGTTACCATATGATGCAGGGAAGAAGAGATTTGGGGGAGGGGGGTGTGTGTGTGAGGAGAAAGTGAGGGGCGGAAGAGAAGTGGCGGTGTGTGCGTGTTTTGTGTGTGAAAAAAGAAAAAGAAGTAGAGACTTGAAAGAGGGATGTCAAATGGTTAAACAAATTACATTAAAATAAGCTTAGTACATAAAAATATGCTTGAGAGATAGGATACAACCATCCATTAAAGAAATCTTGAATGCGGAAACAAGGATAATATTGTTACATCTACTATTGTACAGTCTTTGGAAGAAAACAGCAAATAAATAGATAAATAGATCAACAGTAAAAATAATATTTAAAAACTTGATGAGTGCCTGTTTGGATAAAAAAAACAGACTTGGTTAAAAGGTAGATGCAACAGAATTAAATTTCATTCAGACCAAGAGGTTTTTTAGTACCCAGATTGTGGATCACATAGGACTCCATATCTTTCCTCACATTTGCATCATGCTTGAATAATTTCCACATTCTTCACACCCGCATGACCTGGACGGAATGATTTGGTGAGTTAAAATGATATGCCACGGATTTGTCCCGATTATGGCATATGACTGTGAGGTGTTGTGTTCTGAAAAGCGAGTGTTGAGACTTTAGCCAGTTTCTCCCACATATATTTTTGAGCATTTTGTACATGTATGTAATTGCATAAACTATATCTGTGGAGTGACATGTGAAGTATTTTGTTATGTGCATGCTTCCTTTGGGGCCTTGGATGTGGATGGAGCTGTGCAGAAATGGGCAGGTCTTGCAGCTTGTGAGGTTGCAGGGGTGAGTGCCAGGCGGGTGTCGGGCAGGCCCTGATTGGGAGGACTGGACAAGTATATATCTGAGGTTAGTTCCTCGTTTGTAGGCAATCATGGGTTTTTCAGTGAATATAGAGGCTGTTTCATCAGAAGATTTTAGTAGATGCCATTTGGAGAGGAGAGTTGATCGAATTCGCTCAGTGATAGGATGACACTGAAGTGTGAGGGTGGGTCTGAAGGAGTTTTTGGCTTGGGTGTGGAGTTTCAGGCATTCACCTCTGGATAATTTCTGCACCCAGTGGAGAGCTTTCTGTAAGACAGGAAGGGGACAGTGTCTGTGCAGGAAAAAGTCAACCATTTATTTGGATTTTGTGTTAAAGACTTCATCACTGAAGCAGAGGCGGAGAAGTTGGGAGAAGGGGATGCTGTTAAAAGTCTCCATCAGGCACCAAACAAAAACACAACTGAACTGTACCTTGAATAGAGAACAGTTCAAATCATCCCAGTTCTGCAAGGAAAAGAGTCTCTTGATTCAGTGAAACTTTTAATTGTGGAGGTGTCTGGCTAGCTGGCTGGCCGGCCATCTGTCTGTGTGTCTGTCTGTCTGTCTGTCTGTGTGTGTCTTTCTCTGTCTGCCTGTGTGTGTGTGTGTGTGTGTGTGTGTGTGTCTGTGTGTGTCTGCCTGCCTGCCTGCCTGCCTGCCTGTCTGTACCAAGAAGAGAAATGCCTCGTGCTTGTCTCTCTTTCTACTACAATGTCTGTCTGCCTCCCTGCCTGCCTGCGTGCGTCTGTCTGTCTGTGTGCCTGTCTGTGTCTATCTGTCTGTGTGTCTGTCTGTCTGTCTGTGTGTGTGTGTGTCTGTGTGTGTGTGTGTGTGTGTGTGTGTGTGTGTGTGTGTGGCTGGCTGGCTGTAACATTAAGAGAAATACCCTGTGCTTTTTCTTTCGTCTACCATGTTTCAATGATGCTTTGAATGGACAAACCAAAGGTATAATTCTGATATTGTTGCACAAAATCTGGACCACATAAGAATCCTGAGGGGAAAAAATGATTATGTGGTTCATCAAGTTCTGACTTTATTGGAGTCGTGCCGCTGCCACCAAAAAATCAGTTGTTTCAGCGTACTGAAGTTAATTCTTTAGTTTCTTCCATAGAAGGGTAAATTTTGTACCCCCAAACCCCTCCCACCCACCCCCAACCCCCTTCCACCCCCCCAACCCCCAACCTCAACCCGCCCACCCCTAACCCCCACCCACCCCTCAACACCCACCTACCCCTCAACACCCACCCCCCCCTCAACCCCCACCCAACCCCCCCCCAAAAAAAAAAAAAAAAAAAAAAGAGAGAAAAGAAAAAAAAAGAAAAACTACCTAACTAAACAACAAAAAAGTAATCTCCAGACCCATCCGCTTTCCTGCATTCACTCCCTCCACCCCACCCTCCCTCCCCCCACCCCACCTCCCTGCCCCCCTTCCCATCCCATCCTTTCCTAAACCATTCGATGATGATGCTGAGAAGTGGACCAATGATGATGGTGATGAGAATGATGGAGATGTAGGTGAGAGTGCTGTAGATTATAGTGGTAGTTATGATGATGATAATGATGATGATGATGATGATGATTGTCACGAGATGTCCCGGGTTCAAATCCCGGACGAGCCCCCAATGTCACGACCACACCCGCTGGGTGGGCCCTTACCCTCTCAGGCAGAGGGAGTCAGGAACTCAAACCCTTTTAAACAATTACTGACACACTTTTAAAAACAAGAATATATTTATTAACCCCACCCTCAGCACCCCACAGAATGAGATGGAAACGGTGGAAAGGATGGTTGGTGATGATATCAGATGAACAAAGAATGCAACTTATGTAACTAACAATGACACCTCAAACAGTTCTATCCCACACACACACCTTCACCCTACCACATGTGAAACTACGTTATCACTTACCCCGAAAACCCAAAAATTATACCACAACAAACCACAGTCCACCCAAACCACCCCACAACAACAAGATAGTTGTCCAACCCGCGGCCGTTCTCACGCCGGCAACTTTCCCTTCAACCCAACATCTCTCACTGTCCACCACTGTCTCTTTCCCCGTCAACACGACATCTCCCACTGTCCAACACTGTCCCTTTCAAGTCAACCCAAAACCCCGTACGACCCGATCACTTCCTTTCTCGTGGCCTCCCTCTGCGTCAAGCCGCAGAACAGGGAACGATGGACACAAGGTGCCCACGACCGTCGGACCTCCCTTGGTCAGGTGACCTCCCGTCGATGAGTGCCCCTGGGACCCTTCGCTGTCGACAACAGCTATGAAGAGTAGTGGGGACCTTTAGGCGACGCCGACAGCAGTGAGGAACATCGAAGACTGGGGGTGGGGACGACAGTGATGCAGGACCTCGACGACTTGGTCGGTGCGGGTCGTAGAGCCATGCAAATTAAACAACATCCCAGGCCTAAAACGGCCAGAATTAGTAACCATATCATAAATTGATTTAAATAATGCGCGGTGAAAACAACCAAAGCAATAATAACGAACGACAAAACCACTGTTATGCAATTCCAATCCTACCCAAACTTCCCACCCGCTTCTAAACCAACTAACTCACAACCTAGTGCAAACTTACACAACGACATTTACACACGACAAATACTCACATGGAAGAAACCCAGCCCTTCCCCTGGTGACGATGTCTGGCGGTCTATACCGAACAAAGACAATGTTGTCTTTATCTATTTTGGGCTGGCAGAAGCCACGCCACACTCTGGGGCAACACAAGTCGCGCCACTCCAGGCTAAAACCTGTTCATTGGCACCCGCCGCTCGACACGGTCTTGCCAAAAAATCCTTTTTCAAAAAACTCCTGGCCAACCCCAGTGACGTCTACTCAAGCTTGTTTTATGACGTCACAATTTTCCCTAACCCAAAACGAGAGAGGAAAAAACAGAGACAAGAGATGCGCTATCACGCTGCAACTACACAAGTACATGAACGAGAACATTAACAATCAATAACTGCAACCTGCTCGCGACAATGATGATGATGATGATGATGATGATGATGATGATGATGATGATGATGATGATGATAATGAGAAGGATGAGGATGTTAACCACCAAAATAGTTTTCTGTCCCTTGTTGTCTGTGCTCTGTCCTTTTTTGACTCACATGCGAAGCAAAAGTGAGTCTATGTACTGAGCCGTGTCGTCCGTCCGTCTGTCCGGGCGTCCAGGCGTCCGGGCGTAAAAAACTTAAACATTGGATTTTTCTCGGAGACTATTAAGTCTATCAACACCAAATGTGGCATGCTTCAAGGTCAAGGTCACAGGAGCCATAAATGTGGTCTCAAAAACAGTCATTTTTCACATTTTCCCAATTTTCTCCCACGTTATTGAGAATGGCGACCTTAGCTACAAGTGGTATATAGGTCAAAGCAAGCCCTATCTTTTGATACCAGTTTGGTTGACTTTGCTTCAAGGTCAAGGTCACAGGAGCTCTTCAAAGTTGGATTGTATACATATTTTGAAGTGACCTTGACCCTGAACTATGGCAGATAACTGTTTCAAACTTAATAATTATGTGGGGCACATGTTATACTTTCATCATGAGACACATTTGTTCACATATCATCAAGGTCAAGGTCACTTTGACCCTTATGAAATGTGACCAAAATGTGGTAGTGAACCACTAAAAGTGACTATATCTCATGGTAGAAAGTGCCAATAAGCACCATTGTGCTTCCTATGTCTTGAATTAACAGCTTTGTGTTGCATGACCTTGACCTTGGGTCAAGGTCACATGTATTTTGGTAGGAAAAATGTGTAAAGCATTTCTTTGTGTATGATGTCATTGGTAGGTTTAGTTGTTTGACCTTGACCTTGAAGGTCACCCGAAGATCAAGGTCATATAAAGGTCAAGGTCAAGCATGTGAGTCGTATGGGCTTTGCCCTTCTTGTTTAATCCTTAGTTTCTATGATTGCATCATTTTCCCTCTTAGAGCATCATCACCTGAAAATGTCAAAACATACCTGCATCATCTTAGACTTTTTCCCACTCAAAAGTATCATGTCAAATCATACTTGCATCATCTTATACAATAGCTTCTTCTTCTTTTTTTCATGCAAGAATATCATGTAAAAACATACCTGCATCATCTTAGACAATAGCTTCTTCTTTTTTTTCATGCAAGGATATCATGTCAAAACATACCTGCATCATCTTAGACAATAGCTTCTTCTTTTTTTTCATGCAAGGATATCATGTCAAATCATACCTGCATCATCTTAGACAATAGGTCCTTTTTTCATGCAAGGATATCATGTTAAATCATACCTGCATCATCTTAGACAATAGCTCCTTTTTTCATGCAAGGATATCATGTGAAAACATACCTGCATCATCTTAGACAATAACTTCTTTTTTTCATGCAAGGATATCATGTGAAAACATACCTGCATCATCTTAGACAATAACTTCTTTTTTTCATGCAAGGATATCATGTCAAAACATACCTGCATCATCTTAGACAATAGCTTCTTCTTTTTTTTCATGCAAGGATATCATGTCAAAACATACCTGCATCATCTTAGACAATAACTTCTTTTTTTCATGCAAGGATATCATGTCAAAACATACCTGCATCATCTTAGACAATAGCTTCTTTTTTTTCATGCAAGGATATCATGTCAAAACATACCTGCATCATCTTAGACAATAACTTCTTTTTTTCATGCAAGGATATCATGTCAAAACATACCTGCATCATCTTAGACAATAACTTCTTTTTTTCATGCAAGGATATCATGTCAAAACATACCTGCATCATCTTAGACAATAGCTTCTTTTTTTCATGCAAGGATATCATGTCAAAACATAAATGCATCATCTTAGACAATAACTTCTTTTTTTCATGCAAGGATATCATGTCAAAACATACCTGCATCATCTTAGACAATAGCTTCTTTTTTCATGCAAGGATATCATGTGAAAACATACCTGCATCATCTTAGACAATAACTTCTTTTTTTCATGCAAGGATATCATGTCAAAACATACCTGCATCATCTTAGACATTAGCTTTTTTTCATGCAAGAGTAACATGTCAAAACATACCTGCATCATCTTAGACAATAGCTTTTTTAATGCAAGAGTAACATGTCAAAACATACCTGCATCATCTTAGACAATAGCTTTTTTCATGCAAGAGTAACATGTCAAAACATACCTGCATCATCTTAGACAATAGCTTTTTTCATGCAAGAGTAACATGTCAAAACATACCTGCATCATCTTAGACAATAGCTTTTTTCATGCAAGAATATCATGTCAAAACATACCTGCATCATCTTAGACAATAACTTCTTTTTTTCATGCAAGAATATCATGTCAAAACATACCTGCATCATCTTAGACAATAGCTTTTTTCATGCAAGGATATCATGTCAAAACATACCTGCATCATCTTAGACAATAGCTTCTTCTTTTTTTCATGCAAGGATATCATGTCAAAACATACCTGCATCATCTTAGACAATAGCTTCTTCTTTTTTTTCATGCAAGGATATCATGTCAAAACATACCTGCATCATCTTAGACAATAGCTTCTTTTTTTTCATGCAAGAGTAACATGTCAAAACATACCTGCATCATCTTGGACAATAGATTCTTTTTTCATGCAAGAGTAACATACCTGCATCACCTTAGACAATAACTTCTTCTTTTTTTCATGCTAGAATATCATGTCAAAAAACATACCTGCACCATCTTAGACAATATTTGTTTTTTCATGCTAGAATATCATGTCAAAACATACCTGCATCATCTTGGACAATAGATTCTTTTTTCATGCAAGAGTAACATGTCAAAACATACCTGCATCATCTTAGACAATAACTTCTTTTTTTTCATGCAAGAGTAACATGTCAAAACATACCTGCATCATCTTAGACAATAGCTTCTTCTTCTTTTTTTCATGCAAGGATATCATGTCAAAACATACCTGCATCATCTTAGACAATAGCTTCTTTTTTTCACTGAGTAACATGCAGTGCTCCATGCCTTCCTCATCAGCTGGAACCCCCAGGCCGCCGTGCTTTTGGGAGCTGCTCCAGCAGCTCAGCCAGGGGCAGCTTCAAGATGGGGGATGGGGTGGGACATCAAGACATGGTGAGATAATTCAGATGCAACTGTGTGTTCAACCACCCTGGAAGTCCTGATGTTCTTTTTGCCCCAGATTTGCCGGAAGCTGTGTGGGATCAGGGTGACGTGCTGCAAGAGTGGCAAGGACAGGACTGCCATGGCGGTGACCCTGGAGGAGGTCCGCATCCTTCAGCAGGAACACAACCTGGCATCCCACGTCTTCTGGCAGGCGCTGGACTGCCTCAGGAGGTACGAAATTAATTTTAAATTTGAATTTTATTGGTATAGCCATCGGCCCATTGCAATTACACCTTTCAATCAGCATCATCAAGAACGTGAAAGTCCTTATCAGGTGCACTGACTTTGTCTGAAAGGTGTTACTTTTATCCAGTCTGTGTTTGTGCAACTCATATGGTAAGAAGAGGTCATGAGGAGAAGAACTGCCTTGATGTTCTGTCAAGCACAGACTTGAATGTCTGTGGCTATAACTCAGGAATTTTTTTCCATAATCCTTTTTCTATGTGTGTGCATGTGTGTGTGTGTATCTGTGTGTGTGTGTATGTGTGTGTTGGGGTGTGTTGGGTGTGAGTGTGTTTATGTGTGTGTGTGAGAGAGAGAGAGAGAGAGAGAGAGAGAGAGAGGGGTGTTTGTGTCACATGTATGTAAATGTGTATTTGTGTGTGTATGAGTGTGTTGTGTGTGTAAATGTGTGTGTGTATTTGTTGTCACATGTGTGTGTGTGTGTGTGTGAGCGCATGTGCATATGTGTATGCATGCATGCATGTTTACATATTTACGTGGAGATGTAAATACCATGGAACAAATTTCCAGTGTGGATGTGAGGCTCAGTATTAGGTGGTATTGCTCAGATCACAGTTAAGGACAGTGAAAGGTTTAAGTAAATCATGTTTGTGGCTTTTGTTGAAATGTGATCAACTAGCTAAGTCTTTGTTGCTTACTTAAATTGTGACAAGCAAAGCAAGGTGACAAGTAAATGTGAGAGCATAGATTAAAAGCAACACCAAGAGCGTAATGTGAAAATTTTATGCAAAAAAAGTCTTCATCCTGCACTTAGAATACAACGCACTCAGGGTAGGGAATCTCATTTTCCGGACAGCTTCATCTCTTTAGGCGTTTAAGTAACTTGGCTTCAGTCATGAGGGAGATAAATGGTGAGAGAATGGAGGGGAGCAGGGAGAGAGGGGGGTTTGGTGTCTGGAAATAGGGATTGTGTTGAAATTATGGGGGAGCCGGAGGGGAAGAGAGGGCAAGTGGGCGGGGGAGAGACACAAAGTGATGGATAGACAGTCTTAGGATGCCTTACAGCAGGGAACACAAAAACATCAGAAGTCATGACTTAGTGGGTTTTCTGGAATTTTCATGACATTATCGGAGAATCCTTTGAGACATCAGGCCTCAGAAATTAAAAAATCTTTCTGGACATTTATGCTCTTAGAAGTTTTCAGATCTAGTTTTCTCTAGCTGTTGATAGCTGAATATCATTTTTCAACATGTAGTGCTACTAAAAAAATGTTTGTGATTTTCCAACTCATTTCTGACCAATGCAACATGCACATTGCATTGAGATAGTAGGGAGAAAATTCCATAGTCATGTCAGGTGCAGTTGTATGCGAGCACTAATGTGGAAACATGAGCCAGTTCCAGTCAGCGTTATGCTTCAGTTCAGGGTCCCCAGCAAGCTTAATTAACAAGGTTCTGTTGAACTGCTTGAACATCCTGTTTCTCATTGGGTGGATGCAGCAGTGGAGATGGCAGGAGAAATTCTGCGATATTTCCAGAGTTAAAAAAAGGGAATTGTTCTACCACCATTTTCTCTCTACTACCTCGTGTGATGAGCACATTGCATCTGTCTGAAGTGGGTGAAACCACATATGTATTTTGATTGCTGGTCATATTTGATGTTACCAAGCCCCACAACGTCTTGCAGACACAGCTGTTGAGACATCTACCTCCTGCTAATTTCTTACATGGATACTGTTATCATATTTTGGCCATAGCTATGGCCAAAATAAAGAAATAGATCATGTAAACATGCTTGTTATGTTGTTTTATTTTCTTGTTTGATGTGGATTTGATCACAAAGTTGTGGCACTGTGAGAGTTTGAATAGCTTTGGAATTCTGATGAGTCACAATTCCTTTACTTACCAAAATTAGATTTTGACAAATTTCAAAATAAATCAGCCCTGTTTTGTATGAAACTGGAATCCATTGAGGTTTGAATATCTGCTCTACAAAACTAGTCCTAACTCACATAATTGACAATGTATGCAGAAACATATGAATGGGGTCAAGTTGAGTCAATTAGGAAAAAGAAAAAAGTTGTGGTTATGGTAACCTGACCAACTCTTTTTTCTCTCTTTTTTTGTGGTGCGGACACTAAACTTTTATTTTAATCATGGAGGCAAATAAAGGAAGGAAAAGATAAATTGTCATAAACAACAAACTGCATGTTGTCCCATCTTCCCTGCCCTAAGAACACTCAGGGAATCCACCATTTAAGTTTTAAAAAACATTTTCAGTGAAAGAAAGTTTTGTTTATGTTCAACCTGGTCTCTCCTAAAATGAAAGAATAAACGAAAAAAAGTTCCAACCTTCTTTTTTTTTGGTTGCTATCTTACCCTAACCACAACCTTTTTTTGGTGTTATACATGATTTTGTTTGCTGAAATGCACATCAGGGATACAATATGTTCGTGTCCTTTAATAATTTGCCTGTAAAATACATTTAATTTTAAAATGAGTGAAAATCAACTTCTTGTTGTTTGTCTTCCACTATTTAGCCCTTGTATAGAAAATCTTCATATACTTTTTCTCAAAATTGCAGCTGGCACAACATATTTCTTCAAGGGAGCAAAACTTCTACAATTTTGATCCTACAGTGGTCATACTTATATCAAATTAATCAGAGAGACTGCAGGTAAAAAATAAAATAAAATTAATTTGTTTTAATGCTTTTATCTTGGAACACCAAAAATCTGAGTTTGGACTGGCTTAGTGGCTGTGGGTCACATTTGTAAGTGTGTTGAGAGGGGAAGGGGATGTTGGTTGCTTGTGGATATGGAAGGGGATGCATGCCTAGTTTTGTAGACACTGAATTCTTTGCAAATGATAATGACAGGTGGTAAGGTCTCAAAATAGTTGCTGGCTTAATGTATACACATTTTGGGTTTGTTTTCCTCCCTACGAGTGTTGGACACAATTACGAGGAAAAAATTCTACTCAACAGCATCCAGTCAAAATATGTGCTATTTTACATTTGGTCTTTCTGAGATAGATTTAATTTCCCATCCAGTCCACTAAGCACATCATCCACTTCTTTCTAAATGCATGGCCACTTCTCACTTTGTTTGTTTTTTCACCCATTTTTCAATATTTCTCGTTTGCTTTTTTCAGTGTGGGCTGTCGTCGGGAAAACACATTGAAGAATGCAGGAGTGAAGAAGTATGCCTTTAACTCCATCCAGCTAATATCCTTCCCCAAGCTGTACAAGGCACCTAAGGGCACCTTTGGCAATGTGCAGACCTAGTGTATCATCTGCTGAAGTCATTGCTCTGAGGCCTGTCACTTGCTGTAAAGAAAGGCAGCCCCTGCTTCCATAGTCCATGGGAGGACATGGCAACCCAAACATGTGTCACATAATTTTGGCTGGTTGCTTCTTTATTCACGTAGCAGAAACATGCTCGTGAATTTTGGGGGTATAAAACTCGAGGGAAACTGTGGAGTGACATCTGTGTACTTGCTGTGACTCTTTTTGTTAACAAGAGTGTTGGTGCTGTTAAAGTTGTGACAGAAAAGACAAGAAAAAATCCTGCAGTGTGTGCATGAATTCTGAAAGCCGCAGGCACAGTTTACTGGTGCAGGGAGTTTTACATGTTAAAAGACAGCTGCTTTACATGGTGACTTGTCTTCAAATGTTTAACTAAAACCAATAATGATAACAACTACCACAAAAGAGAATTACAAGAAAGAAAATATTATTTTGACTGCATGCAGCTGCTCAGGAAACATTTCTGCCACACAGAACAAGATAGTCATTGTGACAGATAATTTCATGTTGGAATGTATTTTAGCTAAAACATTAAGGATTTCTTCCCAGCCTCCATATATCATCCACAGGTACATGACATTTTGACAATCATTTAAGATATGAAGGATGTGCGTTTTTGTGGGCAATGCTAAATGAAAAACATTCCAGAATGTTGCCATCCCTCTGTTCTGGACATGAGCTTGCCCTGTCCACAACATGTATGTGACACAGTGATGCATTACTTTTTCCTCTCTTTTTGTCTTTGTCATAAAGCTGATAAAGGCAGGGCTGTAGGTAATGAACAATGATGCCCCAGTGTACCTTTTGCAGAAGATGGGTACTCTTATCAAGACTGAGGCAACAAAGAACCCCTTGTCTCAATTTGTTTACCTGTGAAAAGAACGTATGTATGACCTGGAGATTCATATTCTGCACAACATATCATTAAATGACACTAGAAGGTTATGACATGAGAGAAGAATTATTCCTCTGAGACTGGAATGGACCAAGAACCCACAGTTTTATCAAAAACGATTGGCTAGCAGATGAGGAAGCATTTTTAACTGGCTGCTGCTATTATTACACTTACAGAACTAGCCTGGTGACTATCTTGACAGGGTTAGTAATGTGCAGTTTCTGCCACCAGGATTCCAGTTGGTGCAAAGATACATATCACTTCCACAGGTATTTTTGTGCAAATTCTTTCAGCACCTGTGTAGGAAACAGTTTATTCTTTTAAATGTCTTCATGGTGCCTTATCTTTTCTAGGTACCAACTTTTTAAATGAGAATAATCAGTGATATCAGAATTTTAAAAGGATGTCAATGATTTGGAGAAAAAAACCATTTCCCAGGGATCCAGGATTATGCAGTGAAACATGCAAGCCGCCGTTAGGTATGTATGAAGCATTTGATGTCCTTCATGCCTCCCACTGAACTGTCATCAATCAGATGAACCCAATGCCCAAGTGGATCACACGTTTTTGCCTCACACACTGACTCTTCCTGGTGGCACACAGTGCTTGGGGCAGCCCATGTCCGAGCTACTGGAGCAGGCCCCCAAAGCTCCAAGGAATGGGTTCCAGGTGAGGAGGGGAATATCATGTGGCAGCTGCCATGTGTGAACTGTGATGAAGAGTGTTACGGACCAGCTAACTGTACCTAGAGTTAGCTTAGCACAATGAAAATAAAAGAAAGGACACAAACACCAGCACCGATATATTAATGAGATGTATTCAACACAACCGCAGTACGGCATACACTCAAACAGCCTCGGCCAACACCAAGGCATAAGGTGCTAACGTTGCGGCCCCCTCTGACAATCTCTATAGGTGATCAAGCAGCCTCTGCCGACAGTCTCCACACCAGCCTCCACCAGGAGAGCTCCGAGTCTCCGTTCCTTCACTATCAATCATCATACATTCGCGGTATTTCCAAACTAAAATGATGGCTGATAAAATCACCACTCACCTGTCTCCTTGGGGCTCATTCGCACACCGCTTTCACTCGACAAATATACTCACACTTGAACACTCCTCAGCCACCACGTCACCAACTCATGCTAAAAGTAATCACAATCAAAACAAAATCACGTGCACACGCCATTTGGCACATTCAATTCATGACAAAGGACACTTGACCTTGTGCCTGCTGCTGTGCCCTGGGATGTACAACACTTCACTGTGCTAGTTTGAGACGGAAACCTTGACCCTGTCTGTGTTAGATGTCCCTCGATGGATTGTGACACAACCCTCAGTTCAGCAAGACCTGACAATGTGCAGTTTGCCTCTGCCTTTTGTAATGCCTAGTTTGTTCTGTTTCTAGGGAATTTTTGACAATCTATAAACACTTAACCGTGCCCTAAATGGGAGTTCGCTTGCAGGTAGTGTTCATTTTCATTCATCTTGATGTCTCTTAATGAATCGGTGATCTTTCAAACTACAGATTAGCCTTTGTCCTTCCTTGAGAGGAATGCTAAATACTTTGCAACATTTTCTTTGTATTTAATTCATTTAGGAACTTAAAAACATTTCCATGAATGGAGTCCAGGCTGTGCATTTTGTGTAGATTTTGTAGTGTTTGCAGTTGTAACAGCAGCTAAGGAAGCAGTGGTAGTAATGGTAGTGAATGAATGAAAGAAATATTTGTTCTTGTGGTCATTGCCAAGTTAGATTAATTATATAAAATGTGGTGGCTTGTGACAAAACAGTCGTATAGGTTTATTAGTTGTCTTTTAGTTTTACAGCAACTTTAGTTTCCTTATTCATTCACAGAAGTTAGTGAAACTAGCAATGTGTATGAAATTGAGTACATGTATTCAGGAAAATTCTCTCTCTCTCTCTCTCTCTCTCTCTCTCTCTCTCTCTCTCTCTCTCTCTCTCTCTCTCTCTCTCTCTCTCTCTCTCTCTCTCTTGCACACACACATGTAACCATTGTATGAGAAATAGTTTTGTGTATGAAAATACATCTTAGCTGCAAATTGTTAAGAATATAAACTTGAAGGAAACGCAGTAAGAAATACTTTGTAATAAGGCATCTAATTAGGTTTTGTTTTTGTTTTTTTGGGGGGGGGTTCCTTTGCTTTTTGTTCTTGTAGTTTACATTTTCCCTGAAAAGTTGTATATTTTGGTTTCTTCTGTACACATTTTTAGAGGCGTCCTTACATGTAAAGAAAGAAAAAATAATAAAGGGAAAAAAGGGAATTTGACAGACAATTGTGTGGTTTCCTGTACGCTAAAAATGCATGAGTGTACAGCCAAATCTGAACTACTCATATATTCATATTATAAAGTAAATCCAACACTGACAAATATCAGCTGCACAGGAATAGCATGCAATGTCAAGATGTTGCCATGTAAAGGGAAAAAGAAAAGAAAATACAACTGCCACAGTAAATGATTAAGTGGTATAGTGTAATGAAATTACTGTGATAATTCTAAATTTACCAGGAATTTTCAGAGACAAATATTTCACATTGAAAAGTGTATTTTAACAGATGAATCTCTGTGGACTTTGCAAACAAGTTTTGGTTCTGCTCAAGAGTGAGATGAGTTCTAACATTACTGTAGAGAGTTATTTTTCAAGGAAAAAAGGTGTCACGGCTCAGTTTGTTGGGGTAGATGGATGGTGGCTTGACCCCTAACCGGACAGTAAAAATAAAATAAAATAAGGGAAATTCCTTCCTGTCACTAATCGCATTTAAAGGCAAAGACACCACAAACCAAAACCAATGTAAAACAATTAATCAATTATGCTGAACACCTTTCCAATACAAAACTCATTCATTCAATGAACATAAAACTGAAAATGAAAAGAAGAAATGAAAACATTTACAAATTAAAAACCTTAAAAAAAAAACCAGCGGGCCCAATTACAGTTTTTTATTCCATTTCTTATTATCAATCCATCTCCTCCCATGCGAAATAAAAACTGGTCTTTATATAATAAATTCCCTGCGCCAGAACCCGTAAATATCGTGCAACAGGGGACACGCAGCATCAAGGTGGAAAAGCCCGTGCAACAGCGCCTCTAACAGCAAGCGCCGACGCTGCAAAATGCTTAAAGGTGTATAACGCTGCACTAAGAAACAACACGAAGTGGACCCAAAGTCACACCACCCACCATGAGCCGTGACAGACCTTTACTCTCTGTGTAAAACTAAAAACAAACAAACTGAGCCATGACAGAAGGTACATAACTTTTCAGTTAACTCCTTTTTTCAATTAGCATTCATGTACTTTGGGAATACAACCAAGCAAAACTGACTAAAATTTGATATATATTTTTGATGCCTTGTTGTCAAAGCTTGATATAATGACCAAAGCCATGTTTTCTCATATTTTACTGAGTTCTTAGTGCATTTGTGTATGGCAACAGTTTGTATACCCAAATGCCTCCAGCATCTGAATGTCATGATAGAAGTATGGACACTCATCAACTTGTGAAAGAGAGTTAAGAACATGGCAGACTCAAAATGCCTTGCAAAGAAAGCTGAAAGCTATCTTCTTGGACACAATAAGTCAGTAGGATTTCATTCAGGGATTAGAAGACATACATTGTCTGAAGGCATCAAAATCATGTTTGGCTATTCAGCTTAATGCAGTGCAGGATGAAGCAGACCCTTATAAAAAGTTTTGTTTTTACTTGCCTGGTGCTAGTGTGAATGGGTGCTCTTATTTGTTTGCTAGTTTTAATGATAAATCAACTCATAATTTATCATAATAAAAGTTGCATCATCTGTGATCTTTCCTTGCACGAAAAGTATGCACCTCTAATCCTATAATTGAATTTTGTACATGCCCATCTTTGGTTCCTATGCTAAAACTTAGCATTTGACTCATTGCAACACTGCTCTGGTAGGTTGCCATATGAGCAGATTCACAATAGATAAGTTGCTCTGTGTGCATGTGCTCTGCATTTCTGCTGGTGTCTGTTAAAAAATTCCTTCTTTTGTCTATCTACATGGATTTTAGTCTACTTATCAATCAACTCCTCAATTTAATGTGTGAGTATGTACATTCAAACAAGTACACATGCATGCATGTATAAGCATGTGTGTATAAATACATTTGTGTGCACATGGTCCACTGATAACCTCTCATCCAGTAATTACATGTATTTTTAAAAGCTCATTATTCATCAGCCATTTTATGACTTTTTCTATCTTAAACATATGCTCACCCACCAACAGTGAAATATTTATAATATTTCAAACATTTGCTGTCTGCTTTCACTTTCAGTATATGAGAGTTCTGAAATAGAATATTTAAGTATCGAGATAACATTGACATGATGTGATTTTTGTAATCATCCACCATGTGCACATTATAGCATTAAACATGAGTTTGTCTTACATTTTTGAAGTAAGACATTGTATTTAAATGGTTTATGGTAATGACAATTATGACTTTGAGGTGTGCTTTTTTGCACAGCTTGTGTGTTGAAAACTATTGGTTTGCTGCATGGATTCTTGTAGCTGTCTCCACTCTCATTGCATGCATGACAATTAAATATATTATGAGCCCTACTCCCTCGTTGCACCCTTGTCTTGGTGAGAGCTGTTTTTTTTTGCTTTTCTTTAGTTTAAAAGTGGACAGGGCACTGGCAAGAGCAATAAATGACCAGGAGGCGTTGTTGTGAAGAAAAAAAGAATTATGTGTTGGATTAAGAAATAAAAATGTTCTAGATGTTGACCTTCATCAGTTATGTGCATTAAATGTCAACTTGCTAACAGTGATGCTTCACACGTGTTTTGACCCAAAAAAAATTCAAGCAAATACATGACTTTGAATAAATGTTTATGTGATGGTATCAGGTTTGCCTTTTTTTTCCCAGGCCAAGTGCAACCTTGTTTTTTGGCGTTTCCATTAGAAAGTGATTTTCCCAACAAGTACCATTTAGAAATTGTAGCACAAGTGACAATAAAATATTTTAAACACACACCTCAATATGATGATTAAAAATAGTGTCAATGAAGCATTCTCTTCATGCACCCTTGAGGTGAGCACTTGATGAGCTCACAAAAAGTCGCAATGAAATAACAGCACAGTTCCCTGTACAAAAGCACTGTCAAATCACCCTCACTCCACAGCACAGCGCAACAATTGTTTCTTTGTCGTAGTCCTGACAATACTTGGAAAAGTCAACTCTAGCTGCCGTTATCAGATCAAAAGATCTATATGGAGAGGATATATAGAGGGGAAAGTGGGGCATTAGACACCCCCTTTTTCATTTATGAAAATCATTCTGTTCTGTTAACATACATCAAATTAAAGTAAACAAATTCAGGACACAAATATCCAATGAAACATACAAACTTTCTTTGGTAACCACGAAACTAAATATTTTAAAACTAATTTTATTTCTTACAGTGAACTTTGTGCCCTTGAGAAAATAACTAATAAATACAGAGAATCATACAGTAGGAGAAAGGAAATCATGATTTAAATTTTACTGTAAACTCTTTGAAGCAAGGTCCAAAATGACATGATGCAGCTGCAATGCCCCATTCGTAGCCTCTGACAGCTCAAGGAAAACACGTGTAGAGACCAAAGGCTGTTAAAACTCTTCCAAAAATTGGCAATAAAAATTCAAACTTGGTTCAAATGACAAAACTTGATTAAAGGTCACAGATAAGAACTATTTTGCCTAAGGTTTTAAAGTCTTATATTTTCTTGAGCCCATTGATAAAAATAAATAGAATCCAAGGACTATAGTAAAACCACTGTTGATGTTGTAGAGCAATCCAACAAGCTGCATGTGATATCCTTCACCTAAAAAAGTGTATGGTTTCGATTAATTCCTTGATTTGTATATACTTATAGCAGAAACTGTTGTTTTCTTGACATACTGGTACACAATCTGATACAGAAATTGAAGGGCAATAGGCTCCAACTCATCCCAGTGACATTTTTAGGATAAATGTATGGAACAGAAAAAATATAAACATGCTAATTTAGAGTAGAGGTGTATGTGTGTTTCATCAGTCCTGTTTTGTCATGTTGACTTTAACAATTTTCATTTTTAGAAACAAACTGCTGAAGTGTGGGGCATTAAGCCCCACCTCATTTTGATTTACTCTCATGGGCTTTACCTTTCTCATTGAAGACTAAGAACAGGTAAGGAAGTTTTAACTCTCCGTGCTGAAATATAATCAAACTTATCATTATGAACAAACTTCAGTGACATTTTTAAATGGAGAAATAAAAGTCATCGCCGAAAAAGTCACAGTCCATCTTCATTCATTTGACAAACAAATAGTATTGATAAATTGATACTGTGTTCTTGTAACAGTTTCTTTGACTAGGCCTCAGTATTCCTAAACTTCATCGTTTTCCATTCGAATCGAACAAGAAAAATGGCGACCAGCGTTATCCAAAGAACCTCGCGACTGCTGACGTCACGTCCGAAGATGCCGAAAGCTCCCGAAGTCAGGGTCCCTATATACGCGCCTTTGGCGAAAAAAACCCAGCTGCCCCGACTGTTCATTAATTCTTATCTTCTCTCCTCAGTGGGTCCACACTGGTTCTATAATATACGAGTTCCCCTGTTTTTCAACTGCAACAAAGAGCGCAGAAGAATACGGTGTAGTTGGTGAGTTTTACTGATCAACGACTATGACTATCCAAGTGAAGCAAGAGAAAGAAAAAGATTGAAAATGCTCGTAAATCGTCGGAGAGGAAGGATGTGCTTATTGAGCGTTCCACTTAAAGTGCCACATCAGGATGACAGCCGTTCTATTGAATTGTTTTGAAAACCATTGGAGCGTGAGATGTATCTATGGGCGCGTTTGTTTGGCTCAAAATCTCGAGAGAATCGCGAGGGCTAGGCGTTTCCTACGTTCCTTGCTCATAAGGACGCACTCGCCGTGAAGGCGGGCGGGCGAAGGAGGTCCGGAGCTCCCTCGATTCGTCCCGCTGCAGAGACCCGGATGAGCCAAAATGGCAGAGACAGTGCGAGTTGGACTGGTGTTCGGAGATAACAGTGCCTGTAATGTGCTTCTCAAGATCCGAGAATGGGAAAGTGTACGTACAAGGAAGTATTTGCTGTTCGAGTGTTCATTTGTATATATATTGAGGAGTAGGTGTATAGGTTATTTCTGGACATACACTGCCAACATTTTTTTATCGCTTGCAAACACGCAACACCGTATATGCACACACTATGAATTATATCCCTTGAATTGATCGAGACCTAAAATTTTCGACAAAATTGTCAACTGTTGAACCTGGGTTGCTTTTTATTCGTTGAAAAAGTTCCCGTGCCATTCGATAAGACACCATGGTGTGTTCCATCAAGTGAAAAACTGCTGGGATGTCTGTATCGTCAGTTATTTCGTCTTTCGGCAACTTCTTCACCGACTCTAGCGCCAGGACGCAGCCATGTTCTTCCGCCTTACCAGGTGACGGGACGATACGTCGTTTTTCTAGCTGTAGGAGCGTCTCACTCGCCCTCGACTAGCCATTCAGGGAGATCGAATCTCGAGATGTTGGGCCTAACAAACACGCTCTTTCACAGTGACTAGCAGCGCCCTCTACATGTACTAATGCCCGTGCCGCGGCGTGCTTAGGGAACACAGTATCCCTCGGCTGAGGACATGTGCTCCAGTAGGTACGCTTAGACTACAAAAGGGTAATACTTTTAGAAGCCGTGTTAGACAGTCCTGCTGTCTGGCATTTACACCGACGAAGATAAATGTTTTGCTCTTTTAGAACGAATATTCACTTTTCTGTCTTGTTCTGTTAGTCTAGCAAACGGGTGTTCCCATGGAGTTCAGTGTTACGACCCGGATTGCCCGAAGTCTAAAGGATTGAATATACAAGCCTACAAAAGAATGAAGTTTAAGAAGATTTGCATTTTGAGACAAAACAATATCTTTATACAACAAAATGACCGCAAGACCCAACGCCGCAAGTCACCAATACACTGCTAACACAGCAATAACAATCTCAGTGAATTGCTAACACAGCAATTTGTCTCTACGTGCCCGCCTGACACCGAAGGTCACCACTACACTGCAAACACAGCCGTAATCTCAAGAAATTGCAACCACAGCACGTAGTGGAGGCCAGTCAACATCAGGCTGCTGAGGATCAGAATGAGGGGCAAACACATCAATACCACCATCATCCAGTGCTACGCACCAATTGAGGACAGTGATGAGGAGAGCAAGGATGCATTCTACGAACAGATACAGGCAGCAATGAAAAATAGACCAAGACGTGAGATGAAGATCGTGCTGGGAGACATGAATGCAAAAGTTGGAAATGACAACACAGGAATGAAAATGATGGATGGAGTTTAAGGGCCTATCAGCCTTGTAGGCTATATAAGGCCACAACGTTAAAAAAACACCCATCTTCAACAAGGTGTTAAAACTCTTCACGACAGTGAGGTCTCATACAGTTCACCTAACGTGACATGAAATCTATTAAATCGAGACCCACTGCCCACCAGCCACCAAAGGCTGTGTAGAGCCTTCAAACGCGAAAAAGCATAAAGGGCGATAGGGCAAAATTTCACATCTCTATTTCCCTCGTCACCGACAAAGCACTAAAGGATAGGTGGATGGAGCCCAAGGCCTCATCAGCCTTGAAGGCCATGCAAGGCCACACAATACTTCCACTGTATAAGAATGCGCAATCAAAATATTACCTCAGTGGAGGTAAATGACGAAATATCGAAAACAATGAAGACATAGTACGACTCATAAACGACAATGAAACTCAGAATCTATCAACAATTTTATCACAGCTAGAGGATCTTTAAAAATGTCTGACAGACTGCTGGACCCACTCCGTAGATGAGCAAGTCGAGGGCACTCCACCAGAACGTGCCGCATGGTGAGCCTGCACTGGCAGGTGCGGCACTCCGGTAGAGGCTCCGACCGCAACAAATAGGAGTGGGTCAGAACAGAAGGGCCGATCCAGGAACGGCAGAGCACAATTTCCTCTCTTCTTGTGAGTGATGTGGGGGAGAGTCGCTCACCCCACACGGAATATATTTTGTTAAGTGTGTTATGTGCCCTGCCGTCCCAGTCGGCCTGACACAGGTTAAAAATGTATTTAGTAATACGGGGTACCAGGTCGCCGGCCGGGATCCTGCCCGGGGACATGGGAAGGGAGAGAGCAGACTTGGCAGCCTGATCTGCTCTCTCGTTCCCTGGGATGCCCACATGGCTAGGGACCCAGCAGAAGGCGACCTCAGTACTCACACACTGTAGTCGACACAGATTAACAGATATGCCAAACAAATAAGGATGAGAAATCTCTCTACCCCGCAGAGCCTGTAAGGCCGATAGCGAGTCAGAGACCACAAGGGCTCGTGTGAGTCTCTTGCTCTGGACTACGCCAAGAGCGGCCTCAAGTGCACGAAGCTGCGGAGTAGATTAAAGTCCCATCCGGAAGGCGAAAGCGCAAGACGGAGTCGCGGGCGACAAATGAAAGGGCAATAGGAAAAGAGGAGTTGGGCATCATGAATGATAATGGAGAGAAACTTCTTGACATCTGCACCAACTACGACTATGTGATCGGGGGAACACTGTTTCCACATGCCAACACCCACAAGCTGACCTGGTGTTCCCCAAATGGACGTGACAAGAATCAGATAGACCATCTGATGATGAACGGGACTTGGAGAAGATCCTTGCTAGACGTCCGGGTAAAAGAGAAGCTGATGTTGGCAACGACCATCATCTGGTCACTGCGGCAGTGAAACTGAAGCTGAGGAGAACAAGAACTAGGAAGATAAGACGACAGCAGTTTGATGTAGAGAAGCTAAAGGACCCTGAGACTAGACCACCTTCGTCGTCCATTTGGGGAACAGGTTCCAAGCCCTGGTGGACGCAGGGGATCATGGAGACAGAGGAGTAAACATCAACACCTGATGGGAGAGCATCAAAGCAGCATATACACAAACCAGCAAAGCCTGCCTGGGAAAGAGGGATAGGAGAAGGAGAGTGGATTACAGCAGACACAGGGCAAACCATTTAGAAGAGGAGGGGCATAAAGAGGAAAGTGATGGAGGCTAAATCAGATGAGGGAAAGGTTCAAACTAGAGTACAAAGAGGCAAACCGAACAGTGAAGAGTAGGGCAAGGGCGGACGAGCGAGCCTTCCTGGACAGCCTTGCAGGCCAGGCAGAGGAAGCGGCCAACAGGAGGGGAACAAGGCAAGGCGTACAAGATCACCAGTATAGTCACTGGCAAGTACAGGGGGACCACTGACACACCTAGTATCGACAAGCAGGGACCACTACTCACACCCGAGGCAGAGCAAGAAGCGAGATGTGCAGGACGCTTTAGTGCGACACTAAACAGACCACCAACACAACAGCAGAAGCAGACATGCAAGAGGCAGGGAACGACCTAGACATCAGGATAGCATCATCGGAAATAGGAGAAACTGTGAGGGCCATCAGGCCCTTCAAGAACGGAAAGGCACCAGGACAAGACAACTTAACAGGAGAACTGTTCAAGGCAGAACCAGAACATGCAGCCAGGATGCCTCAGCAACTTTTAAAGGACATCTGGGAAGACAAGACACTGCCATAGGATTGAATGGATGGAGTCATTGTGAAGATCCCGAAGAAGGGCGCCCTTAGCAACTGCAACAACTGGAGAGGAATCTAACTTCTGTCAGTACCAAGCAAGAACCTGGCCAAAATCATCATTCAGAGAATTTCGAAATCAGTGGACAAGCATTACGGAAAGAGCAGGCGGGGTTTAGGAAAGAAAAAGCATGCGTAGAGCATATTTTCACCCTCCACAATATCATCAAACAGTGCACGGAATGGCAAAGACTTCGAGAAGGATTTTGACAGCATCCAGTGTGAAAGCCTATGGCGTATATTCCGGTCATACGGCATTCCCGAGCGCTTAATTCTTCTCATTAAGGGACAGCAAGAACATATTTCAGGTGAAGACTGGTGTTATACAAGGTTGTGCCATGTCAGCATTGCTCTCCAATCTTGTGATAGACTGGGTGATAAGGCTAACGACAAAACATCAGCATCGCGGCATCAGAGGGACCCTCTTCTAAACCCTGGAGGACTTGGATTTTGCTGACGACTTGGCCCTGCTGTTCCACACGCACCAGCACATGCAAGAGAATACGGCTCGGTTTAACACCTTCGCACAGCAGGTAGGTCTTAGGATCAGCAAAAAGAAGACCGACATTATTATATTGAACGTCTCAAACCCCTCACCAATTACTGTAAATGGACAAGACCTTCCAACGTCAGAAGAATTCACTTACTTCGGCAGCACAGTCAGACATGATGGAGGAACGGGCAGTGACATCAAGAATCGCCTAAGCAAAGCCAGAAACGCCTTTAGGATGCTGAATAACATCTGAAAGTCAGCCCAATACAGCACAAAGACCAAGCTAAGACTGTACTAGAGCTGTGTTCTCTCAACCCTACTATACGGCTCTGAATGCTGGAGAATAACAGAGAGAGATATCACCAAGCTGTCAACCTTCCACACAAAAAACCTCAGAAAGATTCTGGCAAAACACCATCTCCAACCAACAACTTTTCGCCCGCTGCCACCAAGAAGATATGGGAGCCATCATCATGAGGAAGCGATGGAGTTGGATAGGGCATGTCATCAGACTCGAGCCAGACAGTTTCCCATGCACAGTCCTTCACTGGACACCAAAAGACAGACGCTAGAAGGGCAGACCAAAGAACACCTGGCGCCGAATGAATCCTGGAGCACTATTCAAAAGAAGGCCTAACACCGGCAGGAGTGGCGATCATTTGCTGCTGCCCTACATTTGCTGCTGCTACATTTGCTGCTGCCCTACATGCCGAAAGCCGGCATTGCGGGCATAAGTGATGTGAAGGAAGTGGAAATGCCTTTTGGGATGCTTTTCGACAACATTATTTTCATAGGTAACCCGCCTTGGCTTTGCCTGTCGTATCCTCATTAGAAGCACTCACCACACGTACCAACATATTACCAAGCAGGGCTTCGGCTCAGTATGTTAAACTGTTAAACTATAACCAAGCCACCTGATAATGTTCCAATGTTTCACTTTTCTTATTAGGCAATAGGCGGCTAAGAATTACTCAATTCAGAGGATGGTTAGTCAGGTTAGTCAGAGATCAGAGGAAATGTTGTCAGACTGGTGGCGTTGAGTCACGCGCTTTATGATCCTGCTATTGCTCATTTTGTCGAAATGTGACAAGTCAGCGGATATTTTGTACAGGCTGCTGGAAGACGCTGCTTCAAACTGTCTTGGGTTGATGGATGGGCTTGAGAAGTCGGCTTTCCAGCGGCATCCAGTGCAGAGAAGTTAACGCCAGGATGACGTCGCCAGGGCAGCAAAACGACAAGTTTATGATCAAACTATTCAGCATTTTCATGACACAAAGCCACACACTATTCAACTTCGAAGAAAATGAAAGTCTCATTCACCATCTACTACCAAATACTGGAATCTCTCTCGAACTTAACATACACACACCACCATCAACCCCCCTCCCCCTCCCCCTCATCCCTCCTTTCTGTAGAGGGGGGTTGTGTCGAGGTAACATTTAATAGAAATTTGCCTGCGTATCGTAATGTTATGCAATGAACATTTTCGGTTAGATAACCGTCTGCGACAGTCCTTATCTGTATAGTTCTGTACGGGGAGGACTGGGTTTATCCACAGTCCTGTTCCTTTTCTTCCCTAATGGGACCAAAAGGTGAACCTTCTCTGGCTTGAGAGTTTTGACAGACCCATTGCTTCGCCCCGCGAGATTCATTCATTCATATTATGCATTCGATCGTTCACCTATTCATTTAATGTTCATCCATTCCAAAGAATGCACTTTTTAGAAGACAACAATGAAAAAGCCCAAATGTTTACCCTATACATGTACATCGTCTCGCTTGGCTGTTATCGCTTGCGCTTTGTGTTAAAAATACACTAACGATATCACACCTGCGCAGCTGACTCTTTTGGAGTCGTGAAAGGCACGAGGCAAAGTAATTGCACGCCACGTTGGACACCAAAATAGTTATTTGGCCGGCTCTGGTTGACAAAAATGAGCTCAATCGACTGCGACGCACATATGTCACGGACATGAATGAGCGCTATGTGAGCACGACCTGGGAGTGGAGCACGTGAATGCAAGCATCTGAAGCTCAGACGCAGTCAAGCAAGTAATGATGAGGGGCAAACGATGACTACCGTACGGAATTTCAACGTATGAATCTATCTTTCTTTCTGTAAAGAAAGAAGTAGACGATTGATATAGTTTCGGTTCTAAAGAAATCACAATAAATTACTTTATGCAAATAAATATCGAAATCGTGAGGTTTGATGACGCCAGTCAATGGCATAGCTATCCTTCATTTGTATCAATAGCTAGTGGTATGCGAGTAGACGATTCCTGTATGTAGGCTCCCTGTGGTTGGGAGGTTAAGAATTGACCCACCATGTCTCCGTACGCGATTCGTAAGAGGCGAATACATAGGGACATCGGAATTTGATTTGCGTTTACTCTAAACTGTTTATGAGATTTCGTGCTTAATGGTCTTACGTAGCCTACAAAGGCTCATAGGCCGTAAAACTCCATCCATCCTTTTCCTGGGAAAGTATGACGTTGAAATAGCAACACAAATTCATCGCAGGCATCGTGATCATCATGAACAAAATACACACATGAACACACACACACACACATGCGCGCGCACACACACACACACACACTCACACATACACACACGCATGCACGCATAAACACACACACACACACACACACACACACACACACACACATGCTGCGTGCGCACGGCAATTAAGTCTGAATATGCATAGCACAAAATTAATGTATTAATCATCATTTTGCAATCGTCTTTTGGGAAAGTACATTCGGACCATGCTCGTGCAATTCCCGTGTTTGTTGCTTCTCTGGTGGAACTGTTGATTTCGCTGTAGATATACTCATACAAAAATATTAGCAAATAGTAAGAATAGAAATTGTGACGAACTGAAATTACCTCTGCTAAGGGGAACGATATGTGCTAACAGCAGCTACAACAACAACAACAACAACAACACAACTTTGACACTGCCTTGGGCATTCCCTCGAATAGCCAATCAGATGAGTTCCTCCTGTGATTTAGTGGTAAAAGAAGTGTCCAACAGTGTCCAAATGGCGGCCTCGCTACCCTCGTATCGAATTTTCTGTGACTTCTGCTACTTTGTCATTTGAATGATCTCATAACACCTAAATACGGTTTTCGTGTACAGTTCTTTATCATTGTATCTTTCTAATGTGTACCGTTTGTTGCAAAGACCTGTTGTCACAAGGAGCGGGACTAACGGGTCTAAGAAGAGATTTCACACCATAGGGCGTTTTTCTCGTTTTGTTTGTGGGGAACTGGTTTGTTGGGGACTTGCAAATCGTAAGAAATACCACAATATCACTGAGCACGATGTTACGGGGAAAGGTAGAACGACATCTATCAACACACTTAACTTTTGTGTACCCTTGGCTAAGGGTGTATAGTTGTCGACTTACACGCGGTTGACACTGGTTCAATTTCCGGCCGATGCTCTTGTCTGAGCTTAGTTTTAATATCTCACCCCAGCTCTCATAGCTTTTTACTGGGCAATGGGAAATTTCATGTCCTTGCAATAAAACTTGCCACTTGTGATGAGGCTCTGAGGGATAACATTTTCAGTATTCTATTTTTCGGGGGTGGATGGGTGAGGTTGGGTGGTGGTGGGTGGCGTTTCATTCGGGAGATGGCGTGGTGGAAGGGTGTGTGTGAAACAACAATGAAATATATGGAAAAGGGTGTAGCGTGCATTGAATAAAAAAAAAATTTGCGTTGCCCTTTTAACATGTTTGGATTCGTGTAGATGATTTGTTTTTTTTCTAAGTATGTGGAAGATAATGTTGTTGTTGTCGTTGTTGTTGTTGTTGTTGAGTGTAATTTCTGGTAGGACTATCTCTTGAGGAGTCATCGGGAGTCAGGTTAAATTTCATAACACAATCCTAGCAGCCTGACCTAATTCAAAACGGCCATTTACTTTGATTTTAATTTTTCTTGAGTTATGATCGAATCAACAACAACAACAACAAACCCACCTTAGGACGGATAAAAACAGAACGATGGCAGCTTGATATGAAAAGGGGTGTGCGTAATATGACTCTCGTCACTCTCATCAGGGTCATGGCTTTCTCTTTCTTCAGGTCAAGATTAACACTTTCCACACCCTGTAAGTGCTCCTCTGCAACTGTGCATCCTCGTTTGCAGCTCTCACAGTCCATTTTACACTCTTGCTTAAAAGTGCAGTAAACAAAGAGAAAACATTAGGTTAGGTTTGTCAACGAAGCAGGTGATGAAAGTCAACTGGGGCAGGTCAGATGTTGCATGCGTGAACCTTCTGAATTTCAACTACATTGGCTGAATTATAACATTTCATATGAGAATCGAAAGTTTTACAATCAACTAATTGATGAGTACGAGTATGTATGTTAGCACGTACATTTATTCATTGATATTCAGAATGCATGAGATTTTCACACGAGGACAAATCCTCAATTTAGAAATGGCAATATAGATACACGAGAGTCAAAAAAGGAAAAGACTACGAGCACATTTAACATTTAAACAAACTGTTAATTACAAAAGGAATATTGGCAACAACAAAAAATGTTTAAAATCGCAAACATCAAAACAAAAAACAAAAATATCACATCAAAGAAATATAAAAGTATGGCCTTCGGCTGACGCCTTCAAAGTACATAAAGAAAATAAGTGAGAAAAACAAATTTGGAGCTATCACATAATAAGGTAAGAGGGGAGGGGTAGTTGGGGGAAGAAGGAAGGTGGGTTGCATGTCGGTCACTGGAACGAGAAGGGGGTGGACACTAACCTGAGCGGCGGTAGAGAGAGGGAGCGAGGGTGGCGCTCAGGGGAGCGGCTGAGGGAAAAGGAGAGTGGGAAGACTAAAGTCCCGTTGTACGGTGGGGTGAGAAGAGTTCTAGGACCGAGAAGAACTCAGAAGGCAAGAATGGAAGGTACTGGAAGGAAGGGGGGTTATAGGGGAAGAGGGAACCCCAGTCAGTAGTGACATAGGGGAAATTTCTGGTGGAGGTGAGTAAAAGCTCACTGGTGGGCTAGAGAGCCAGCACGAGCGGGGGGTGAGCGGGGGAAGTGGGTGGGAGGAGGGGAGGGAATTGGGAGGGCTGGGCAGGCATATTTGGTGTTTGTAACTATAGGAACGAAAACAGCCTGTTCAGCCTGAGTGGTTCCAGGGTGACGAGGTCGTGAATTAGGCAACGTTCAGTGGGCAGTAGCCATGTGGTTTCCACAATGGATCGTCAACAAGGGACATTGTACTTATCAACGTCGCCGCCGCTATCATCATCATCATCAGTCGTTCACAACACAGATGACTGACTACATTGCAGAGGCCGTCCGACAACTCAGTAACACACAACACTAAGTGCTTTTACAGGGTGATCCCACGCACAAGATTGCCAAAGTGTCAAACGAGATTGCTGATAAGTTGCTAAGCAACGGTCACATCAGTGAACAGACTCATAGATGGGCTAAACTGAATGTCAGCCAGACAAAATGTCATAGGTTCTACACACTTCCTAAAATCCACAATACACTTGATCATCCTCCCGGAAGGCCTATCGTATCAGGAGTGAATGGACCCACAGTAAACTTGTCAAAGATCGTGGACAGTTGGCTGCAGCCATACGTGACGGCACTACCGAGCCACATCAAAGACTCAACCCACATGCTCACGATGCTGGAGAAGTGGAACCATGACTTCGGACCTTTTCCTGAAAATACCAAACTGGTCACCATTGACGTCACAGCCCTGTATACCAACATCCCCCATGACGACATGAAGGAGTCACTGCGACACTTCTTGACACAAAAAGTAGAGCCTGACACGCCACCTGTAGATGTCGTGGTTGAAGTAGCTGATCATGTTCTACAAAACAATGTGTTCAGCTTTGAAGGCAAGATTTTCAAACAAGTCATGGGAACTGCAATGGGGACTCCCATGGCACCCTCAGCAGCAAATCTTTTCATGGGTATGCTGGAAGAACGTCTCCTGAATCAAAGCCCAGTGCCAGTGAATAGGGAGTTCTGGAAGAGGTTCATTGATGACATTTTCATGCTGTGGATGGGTTCTTCCAAAGATCTGGATGTCTTCATTGACCACTTGAACAGCTTTCATCCAACCATCAAATTCACTGCCAACTCATCACACCAAACGGTATCGTTTCTGGACATCAATATCACCCTGAAGGAAGGCTATTTCCAGACTGATCTGTACAGCAAGCCAACGGACGCACATGCCTACTTGCACAGTTCATCATCTCACCCAAGACACACTGTGAAGAACATCCCATACAGCCTGTTCGTCAGACTACGAAGACTTTGTTCGACACCTGCTGCTTTCTCCACCCGGTGTGATGAACTATGCCAACAGTTGAAACTCAGGGGTTTCAATCAGAACGCAATTTCGGAGGCTAAGAGGAAAGCTGAGAACATCCCTCGTTCAGAAAGTTTGCGGTACCGGGACAAGAAGAAAGAGAACAGAGTCCCCTTCGTCATTACGCACAACCCCGCCAATCCACCTCTACGAGCGTGGCTACACGAACAACATGAGGTCATGGTTCGAGACAGTGACAAGATGAGACAGGCTGTCCCTAAACCACCCGTGATCGGAGAGAGGAATTCAAGGTCTCTGAAACAGATCCTGATGCCCACATGCCTACCGGAAGAAAGAGATCCCCGCCCACCAGGAGTGTATAGATGTACAGCCACCAGGTGCACTATGTGTAGCCAGCATCTTGTCGAGGGCAGCACTTTCAACAGTCACCAGACAGATGAAATCTTCCGACACAGGACAGTCCTCTCCTGCACCTCTGCAAACGTCGTGTATGTTCTGTGGTGCGACCTCTGCCGTAACACCCAGTACGTGGGGGAAACTATGACATCGTTGAAGAAACGCTTCTACCAGCACTACCAAGACATCAGAACCAACAAGGGGACTCTCGTGACCAGGCACTTCAACTTGCCGGGTCACACTATGGCGAACATGAGAGTCATGCCGATCGAGCAGGTGTATTGTGTGCCATCGGATCATCCTCGTAGACTGACGAGGGAGGCTTTTTGGATGACTAAACTGCGTACCACTTATCCTCTTGGTCTAAACACCAAAGAGTAGTTGAGTGATTGGCGGTTTGGATGTTCAGAGGGTACGCTTGTCGGCTTTCGGGGGTGATCCGATGGTCTGGATGTGTGTACTGTGTGTGCAGAGGTGTGTGTGTGTGTGTGTGTGGGTGGGTGGGTGGGTGGGGGTGGGTGTGTGTTTGTGTGTGTGTGTGTGTGTGTGTGTGTGTAGGTGTGTGTGTGTATTTGCGTGTGTGTGTATGCACGTATGTGTGTGTGTGTGTGATATGCTGTTTCTTTCTCCAGAATTCTTGGACTTATATTTACTCATTTTTGTGGACTATCGTGGTAATTAGCCAGCCAGGACATTCAATACTATAAGAATGTCTTACGTCATAGCACACGTAATTCTTTTTATACATCATCTTGACGCTATTCTTTGCTGAAGAAGTTGCCAAAAGGCATCGAAATATTCTAAGAAGTACAAACACAGAAAGTCATCTTGTTTTTTGTTTTCTTTCTCTTTTTTGGAAGCAGCATCATCATCATCATCATCATCATCATCATCATCATAACACGTAGATTCTACCACGGATAGGCTTGCCGATGCATGAACAATGAGATCCGCGTGCAGTTTAACGCTGAATTCTGCATGACCTCCGTATGTTTGGGAGTCTTGTCTGCATCCTTAACGGAGCTCAAACACTCATCTTGCTGGCCTTTCATGCCGTGACCCGCCTTGCAGATCTGATCCTAAAACCAAGGAAAATCTAATTACATGAGCTCGGGGTGGGGGTGGGGATGGGGTGAGGGTGGGGATGGGGTGAGGGTGGGGATGGGGTGAGGGTGGGTGGGTGGTGGGGGAATCGGGCAAATGGCCCATCTCTATCGGGCACCGAAATGTTTGGGTGTGTTACGGGGATCCACAAAAACGAAAAAGATGTTCGTAACAGAGGTAGAAAAGAAAAAAATTACATTTGTATATGGCTCAAACACGACATCATAAATAACCCAATCTTATAAAATTATATCTACTCTTCACATCATCAAATCCCAACGGGTAAATGAAAACCACAAGTAAAATTTCGGTTAGCCTTCTTAGTCTAGAAGCTGAAATCTGTAGCTTGCAAAAAAAAATGGGACGCTAAACGTTGAGGGTTACAAGCGTCCACCTGGGCTAAATGGAGAGTCTAGACATAGAGCTATGTGGTCTAGGTAGGCGGACATTCTGAATTTGGTTTGTTTGGCCGCCATGACACTTTTCAAAATGGCCGCCACAATCTACACTTTTCTTTATATCTCAGCTAATATTTGGGATAAAATCAAAAACATGGAGTCAATTCCTATGTTTTGCATGATGACAAAGTCAATTGTGGCCAAAAATTAACCCTAGCATTCACATTTTCTATCAAAAATTAAATATTTGACAAAATAGCTAGGCGATATACGAATTCGGTAAGTATTATCTTTCAGAATTCGCTATCTTAAACAATGCATATCAGTGTGGTCTGGATGAAATGTTTACTACTAGAGCTTTGGATGGCCATGATGACAGATTTAAAACGGCTGCCAACATCGGGATTGGCGTAAAACTGCCTCACGAGTTCGTATAGGCAGATTGGCAAACAAAACAACCATGTCTATGTGATTTGGCAAGAAAAGTACAAGTATGCTGTAACACATAGGAATGGAGTGGTACTTTGCAGCGGTCGGGGCTGATTTTAAACAAAACAATATTTTCATGTGCACATGTTGTATTTCCATTTGAAATTGTGCATTGAATTTCTTGGCAATCAACATTGCTTAGAAATAAACCTTTCACACATAAAAGAGCATTAGACAGGAAGAGATTCATCAGAAATTCTTCTTGAATTGCAGAAACAAAGTTTACTCCATGTTGCTTTGGAGAATAACAAATAAAAATCAACGATTTGAAGAAAATACACACACGGGGTAATGATATAAACTGAAAATTTTAATACTTCTGAAATATCAACGATACTGCTTAGCATGCTTATCATGGTAATTATGCACTTTCAGTACACAACAACTCTGACTCTTCAGCTGTGTCTGCACGAAGGACAGTGTCGTCGGACACAGAATGGCCAGCAACATGAAGGAGACGAACAAGGTCTTTTGATCTTGTGGCTTGGTGCACTGTGAGACCAATGCCCAGATGCTTGGGCGTCATTTTTCGTCTTCTTCATGTTGTGAAGACAATATCTTGACGTATGATATGATCCAACGGTATCACAGGAATGGCAATGTGATGATTCCAAGGAATTTCCTGCACGGAACAGGCAAAGGATATGAGGCAAATGACAACATTGACATTCTTGAGGAAACTCTGAGTGGCACAGGGAAATTTCATGCCAGCCAGTACATCGCTCTCCGACGCAAAGCACCACTGCAGCCAGAAATGGACATTCAGATAAAGACAGCTTTTCCAAAAGTTGTTCATGCACCTGCTGAGATGACAAACCTGCAAAACATCAACATGACCAATACAAAGCCAGAACCTGTATTTGCACAATGTGCCGGAAGCATGTTATTTGCCAAATCACCAGAAAATCGCCGAGGCAAACACACAGGACCTAGCATGGATCATGGTAGACAGCACCAGCCAGATGATCAGGTTGTTCCAGGTTGGAGTGGTTTCAACCAGAAGGTGAGCACTTGTGATCCACCACTGACAGAAGTTGGTCCAATGCCAATCCTGAATTCCCCAGCCCACGAATTCCCCACAGTATGAACCGTCATGCAGAACTGCAAATCAATGACTGAGAAGCTTGGAGAGAAATACACGGTGATCACTTTTGATGAGCAGATGTACTCAAAAGCGAAGATGTTACAGTGGGACCAACTGGACAGCTGTAAGGACTTGGTCATCATGCTAGGAGGGTTCCACACCTCAATGAACGTCTGCAAAGTTGTGGGGAAGTACATGGATTCATCAGGCATAGCAAACATCTGGGTAGAAAGTGGCGTACTTGGTGAGGTGACAGCTGAGAACATCATTGACGGAAAAGGTTGAAATAGAGCCATTCGCGTACACAAACTCAGAGTGGAAGCTCTGTGGTCCATTCTTTGGGAGCGCTTCAAAGAATGGGTCACAGAGAATGAGAAGACGGTCAATGGAAGCCTCCAGAATGCAGCAAAAAGAGTCGCTCAAGGCTTTGCCAATAAAGATGACCAAGACATCCAGTCATCCCTGGAGAATCTGTTGTCCTCCATTGAGGAAGTCAAAGTCTTGTTTGATGAGTTCGAATCTTCCTCTTCGGAACATGCAACCTACCAGTACTAGAGGACCTACATGAAACTAGTCTCAATTCTGTTGAGATTCACTCGGTCTCTCCGCAATGGCGACTGGGAACTGTTTCTATCATCATTCGCTGAGATGCTTCCATGGTTCGGAGCGTTTGATCACTTTCATTATACCCGTTGAGGGACAGTCTTTCTGGAGGACATGAAGATGCTTCCGATGACAGCGCCTGAGGTGCACCTGGGCTTCTTGGCCGGCGACTTTGTCACCAAAGAAACGAAACAACTTTTCAACTAGATCGCAGATAATCAAGCGATGAAACACGTCAACAAAACTGGAAAAGTCGCTGGAGGACTTGTTGGCATTACAAGAACAGACACAGCCAGGGACAGGTGGTTTCTGACACTCAGCGCAAGATCTCAGCTGGCTAAGGACACTGAGGCCATGTTTGGCCTGTCAAGTGTTGATGATGAAGATGACAAGCACGACTGTGCGCACAAGGCCTTCGGGAAAAAGAGGTTGAAACAGGATCAAGATGATCTTCAGAAACTCATCAACTTGTTTCAGACATTCAACCCCTTTGCTCACCCATCACCAGACCTGATTTCACTCACAACTTGTGACGTTGCCAGTGATGTTGTGAAACATGACTTGCTAACAGCAGAAGAAACAGGAAATGAAGTCGTCCCAGAGTTTGTGCAAAAAAGATTTGTACTGAAAGAGACCCTTTTCCATGACAGGATCAAAACCAAGAAACTCTGCACCTTGGAGAGCATGTACACACTGTAGTCAACAGTGGATGGAAGCTGGCCACGAAGGAGAATGCAGACGTGATTGAGCCCATCCTGCTGAGTCGTGCACCCACAACTGATACAAGACAACTTTTTCTCGAGCTCATAGATTGTGGCTGCATATCTTGTTCTACAAGACGCTGCAGCTGTTGGTCCAGTGGACAGGGATGCACAAGAGCATGCCGATGCAAAGACTGCAGAAATCCCCACACTTTGACAGGGCTACGCAACTGAGCCTTGAAATACCACTTTGTACCTGAGAAACTAGTGTTCTGTTTCCATAGAGGCATGTAGCCTGCCATACTCGGTGATCCAGAAACGACAAATCGTTTCTTATAATGTTATTTACACATTATTGTGCCATCATCACATGTTCATTTCTGAAAAGGGAAACCTAACGAGTGTAATGCATAAATGTTTGTGCATTATGTTGTACTTTGGTATTTGAAACTGTTCTTATGTATTGAAGAGTCAGAGTTGTTGTGTGCTGAAAGTGCATAATTACCATGATAAGCATGCTAAGCAGTATCGTTGATATTTCAGAAGTATTAAAATTTTCAGTTTATATCATTACCCAGTGTGTGTATTTTCTTCAAATCGTTGATTTTTATTTGTTATTCTCCAAAGCAACATGGAGTAAACTTTGTTTCTGCAATGTTGATTGCCAAGAAATTCAATGCACAATTTCAAATGGAAATACAACATGTGCACATGAAAATATTGTTTTGTTTAAAATCAGCCCCGACCACTGCAAAGTACCACTCCATTCCTATGTGTTACAGCATACTTGTACTTTTCTTGCCAAATCACATAGACATGGTTGTTTTGTTTGCCAATCTGCCTATACGAACTCGTGAGGCAGTTTTACGCCAATCCCGATGTTGGCAGCCGTTTTAAATCTGTCATCATGGCCATCCAAAGCAAATTTAGAATATCCACCCACCTAAACTACATTGTTCTAGTAGTAAACATTTCATCCAGACCACACTGATATGCATTGTTTAAGATAGCAAATTCTGAAAGATAATACTTACCGAATTCGTATATCGCCTAGCTATTTTGTCAAATATTTAATTTTTGATAGAAAATGTGAATGCTAGGGTTATTTTTTGGCCACAATTGACTTTGTCATCATGCAAAACATAGGAATTGACTCCATGTTTTTGATTTTATCCCAAATATTAGCTGAGATATAAAGAAAAGTGTAGATTGTGGCGGCCATTTTGAAAAGTGTCATGGCGGCCAAACAAACCAAATTCAGAATGTCCGCCTACCTAGACCACATAGCTCTATGTCTAGACTCTCCATTTAGCCCAGGTGGACGCTTGTAACCCTCAACGTTTAGCATGTTACACTTTTCTGAACTCAGCTACCCGACTACTTACATAAAACCATAAAACACGTAGGTCAGCCCTCGACACAATAAAAATGTTTGGTGACCAACCTTCACTCTCTCTCAGTCTCCCTCCGTCTCCGGTCCTTCTGCTCGTCTGCCTCTTTCTGCATGTCTCTGCTCTCTGCCTGTACACTCCAAAATATATCAACACCTCATTAAAACAGTTCTCCCTAATCTCCGCTCACAAATTTTCACCCGAGAGTGAACACCGCTCTGCAGCCAGGGGAATCCAACGTAGCGAGCCCCTACTCACCTCGCACGCAATAAAATATTCATCGTGCGGATTGAAGGCCCTTAAAAAAAAATCCGTTCAGATCGCAAAATCTCAACACCAAAACCTCGCTCTTACGCCCCACGGCAGGTTTGTCCGACACACTGCCAGTCGCGAAACCCGCCAGCCTCCAGGTGAGACACCTCCAAAATATCACCCCCTGTTACATCCTCCACCTTTTAAACAAAAAGAAATGGTTGTTCCCACACGGACAACAATTTATTTTCTTTCAACCAGAAGACTTTGTAGCTTGATTGATTTGTTCAGCCTAGGTCAGTCAGTGGTGGGTTCAACCCACAGGCATGGTCACACATTAGACTTGATTTTCCATCGTCCGTCTGATGCCATTGTGTGTTCTACTTTTGTGAGTCAAGACCTTAAGTTAGATCACAATGCTGTTTTTTTGCCGTCTGAATGTTCCAAAGCCTGTTTCTGAACCTGTCACCATAAGCTTGCGCAACTTAAAGAAGATTGATAAGGAATCATTTAGAGATGATTTAGCCACTTGTTTTTCAGCTGATAGTTCAGTTAGTGTTAGCGAGTACAATGACACCGTGAAGTCTGTTCTTGACAGGCACGTCCCTCTCTGCCAGCGCATGTTCCGTCAGCGGAAATCTAACCCGTGGTTCAGTAGCATTGCTGACCAGTTTGGCAAACTGAAACGGGAGCGTCGTCAGGCAGAGAGGCGCTGGCTGAAGTCAAAACTGACCTTCCACAAAGATATATTTGAATCTGTCAAGCGCAGAGTGAATGATCTCATTGATAATGCCAAAACTGCTTATTTCTCAGCACAGATTCAAGTAAGTAGAACATGCAAAGAACTCTTTCAGAATTTCAACTCTCTGCTTGGTAAAAATAATGCTTCTCCTCTCCCCTCCAGTCATTACCCTCAGGCCCTGCCCTCTGTGTTTTCTGACTACTTCGCTGAAAATATCCAAACAATTAGAGACAACTTTCCACCATCTGCTCCCACACTTTCACCCCCTTCTCCACCTTACTCTGGTTCATTTCTCGATGGCTTCACTCCTCTAAAGAATACCACCCCCAAGTTATGTGAGCTGGACCCTATCCCTATACACTTGTATTGTAGGAGGAACTCGGACTTGCAAAACTCGAGGCGATGCTGGGGTTTCTGAACGCTTTATTTCCGCCAAGCTAGCACACTCCCTCGACCGCTCCCGGCCGCTCCCTTATCAAGCCGAGGCGCGGACCTCTTGGAATCCTCCACACGGCCCACGCGGTCGCTGGGCTTAGCCAATCGCTGGCGCAGAACTAGTCTATTTTTAGCGCAGACTTCACTGCCTTACACTGGTGTCACAAATACGGCACTGTCTGGTACCAGCGCGCTTCATTCTTGTCTCTTTGACTCCATCACGCGTTTTCGTTTCGGTTCTAGCCTATCGCACAACCACAACAAAATGGTTGTTCACTGCCAGTGGGGCACATGCTCTGGTGAGTACGAAGACCTCGCATCCAAAACACGAGTTCTTTTTCATTTTCTCTTCGCACCAGTTCACCTCGGTACCTCGCTCCAGTCTCGCTCTGTGTATGTGTGTATGTGTGTGTGTGTGTGTGTGTGTGTGTGTGTGTGTGTGTGTCTGTCTGTCTATGTCTGTCTATGTCTGTCTGTGTGTGTGTGTGTGTGTCTGTCTGTCTGTCTCTGTCTCTCTCTCTCTCTGTCTCTCTCTCTGTCTCTCTCTCTCTCTCTCTCTCTCTCTCTCTCTCTCTCTCTCTCTCTCTCTCTCTCTCTCTCTCTCTCTCTCTATATATATATATATATATGGCCTTGGCTCAGAAATGGCGTCGAACGGTACTTTTAGCCGACTCACTGCATTCAAGTGCAGATTTTTCAAAGCAGAATTGCTTAATGTGAACGGAAAGAGAATTTTTACATCCAAGACATGTTAATCTTTCTGTTTACACTTTAAATGAATTGCCATTGTCGCTAGTTTGTTCTCTGCGATGATTTTTTTGCGGAAAATCGGCCGTATTTTTCCGATTTTTACCGGACATTTTTCGATGGGTATCTTCATATCGTTTTTTTGTGCAGTTCCTCTGGCCTAAACACCACAAAATAAAGTTTGCGGGTTCTAGAAATGTTGACGAATTCCGTGATTATTTTGCAAACGTAAAATTTTGCGTACGCGCCGCGCATTTGCCGAGAGAAAACGAGGCGTAGTTCATAACGAATTGTCGTAATAGAAACAGTGGAACTTCTTTTTGTTATTATTAATCCGCCATTATACATCTTTATTATTTTACTCAAAGTTTTTGTTGAGACTATGTTAGAGTAACATTTGCTGGGTTAAAATTTGAGGTCAGCGCGATGGTTTCCACAGAACTGGTCTACATTGGTGAAATGTGCGAGTTTGCTGTAAGACAAAAAGTTATGAACTACATTTTGATCGGATGGATACTAAACCGGAAATGCGGATGCGACCTCATTCCTTTGTCGTCGACGCGAAAACATCACAGCGTGGGATTCAGCTTGAAAAAAAATTCGACAATGTCTGCCTCAGGCGGAGAGAAAGAAATTAAATGTTTTGCTGTAACTTTTGTTGACAGCGTTATGAACTCATTTGCAATAAACATTTGCTTGTATTTCATTTATTTCTCAAACAGCACTGTTGCTTGTTGTCTTGTTTTGTTTCACAAATGAGTGCACGTGGTTTTGGCCGGTTTGGAGCCAATTCAATTTGCAATCAACGGATAAAAAATAAGTTTTTGTTATCGATTTGTCGTAGGGTTATGAACTCAGATTTTCAGAGTACTATTTCACGAAAAGTTGTTGATAAAATCGTTAATTTCCTGCTTTCACCGATAATTTAAAGTAAGGAAGTGATTCGCGTGTTTTGTCACTCGATAGCCACGGCAATGTCTCATGTCGATGTAGTTCATAACTTTTCAACAACAAAAAATGTGCCTGCCACTTGCGGACCCTAAATCAGCGATTTTTGAAAGCATTATATGTTTAAATTGTGAAAACTAGATGGAATTTTTATTATCCAAAGTTGATTTTTCATCTTAGTTGATCAGATGAAAATTTTATTGTTGGGTTACTTAAACTGGTGTAGTTCATAACCTTACAGCAAGTTCTTGAAACTTATTGCTGTGAAGTTATGAACAAAGGCCAAATGTTCCACTATGCCATTGATTGTATTATTTTGTAGGGAAACTTTTAACTTATCTCCAGTTTACAATCTGGAACTAACTGTTAATCTTACCTTTAGCGTCAGTTACTTGTGCATATTCATTGAATAACCTTACAGCAGATGCCTGCATTATGATTTGTGTAGAGTTATGAACTAAGGTCAAAGTTATGCCCTTTATTTTAATGGACATGTTTCTAACTGTGACCTCTTTTTTGTGCAAAAATCAGAACCTCCAACTTCTCTCTGTTGGTCAAATTTTAATTTCTTATCACAATTTGGGTTTCCAAACCTCTGTCTGAAAACATTGCGTGTCGTAAGGTTATGAACAATTTCCTTATTTGCCTTACTATATCCTTCCAAAATGTGTTTACAACTTCAAAATGCATTATTTTTGGTCTGTCACTTGGATGAGCTTGTTTCTTAACATTTTTAGGGCATTTTAAAGGCATGGCTGTCAATTATTTTGAATTATTGGTCATTGGTGCTGTAATGTTATGTACTACTACAATTTTTAAGCGATAACTTGTGATTGTTTTAAAGTACACGAAATTCAAAGGCATTGTTGTTATCCTCATCCAATATGTGTGTTATGGGTGTATGAATCATGTCTGAGCTATGCAGCATTTAGATACCAGTTCATAAAAACTAAATTTGTCCCGCTGTAAAGTTATGAACAAATGAGACCAATTAGTGATTTTGCTGTTTGCTGTTGGTGTAGAAATTTGAATTTTCCCTAAATGATTGCCACATGATAACACATTTTGCATTACATGGTGATTAAGTTGATTTGCTCTTTAATGTGGGTTATATTTTAGTTTTTTTACTTTTGGTACACTGTAAAACCTTCTTTTTTACAAAAGTTGCTACATCATCCTGGTATTCAACAAAATTGCTTGCAGGACCACTCTAAAATCTGCTCCCAGTGTTAGCTGGTTGATGCATTCTAATTAAACATATATTTGACTGATAAGATCATGAGTTTTAGCTGTTTATAACAAGGGCCGCTCTCAATGCTGTAAGGTTATGAACTGCTAGAAAGAGTTTTATTTTCTGCAGCTCGGTTCAGTCATTTTGTAGAGTTTTAGTGCAAAGCCTATTACTGTAGCTTGTTTATCGATATCAGCTGAAATTCTGAAGTGATGTGGCCTAAATTCCTTGTTTATGATCAATTTAATCATGTGACTTGATGTAAGGGTTATGAACAACGTTTAAATACGTTTTCGTCCACTGTGTGGCCAATAAATGTCCGTTTCGTTTCAAATTTGTTGTGTTGGCTTTGTCATCTTTTTCTTTTTCCACTGCAGTTCACAAAACCTACATAGTCAAAACAAAAAAAAATGTCCGGTTTTTAGACACCAAATCTGAGCCATGGCCATATATATATATATATATATATGTGTGTGTGTGTGTGTGTGTGTGTGAGTGCGTATGTGTGTGTGTGCGCGAGTGCGTATGTGTGTGTGTGTGTGTGTGTGTGTGAGTGTCTGTGTGTGTGTGTGAGAGAGAGAGAGAGAGTGCGAGTGCGTATGTGTATGTGTGTGTATGTGTGTGTGTCTGTGTGTGTATGTGTGTGTGCGAGTGTGTATGTGTATGTCTGTGTGCGTGTGTGTATGTGTGTGTGTTTGAGAGAGAGAGAGAGAGAGAGAGAGAGAGAGAGTACGACAGGAAGGCAGGCGGGCAGGCAGCGAGCGCGCGAGCAGACGGTCATTCAATGCCGCTCCAACACCACGAGCTCTCCAGACCCACAGCTCTTAGAGAGCTCATCCAAAAATTATCTTAATTTTGTCTAAACAACATGAGTAGTATTTATTCATACCCCTTTCTATCACAGTCTGAGAAAATCTTCTCACTACCTGGCAAAAATGAAACACAAATGCTGTCCGGAATACAACGCAACGAGTCAGTCGGCGATCGCGTGGAAGCCATTTTGCCGCCTGCTTGTGACACCACGCGCGCTACAGCGAGAAAGAGGCGTGGCTGTGGAGGATTCCAATGTCCCCCACCCTCGCAGACTGGCGAGGCAGGACTGACTTGGTCACTGCTTTTACCCGAGTTTGTGTTTCTTCACTCCGACGTATCCGCGAATTAAATCTATATACAACGAAATCAGGATAGTCTACAGGACTATGCTACACGTGATTATACACCTATCTAACAACGTCAATATGAACAGAAGGATCCATATGCTGAACACAGCACGGATAAAGTGATTCTTATTAGTGGGCGGGAAGAGGAACGCTGCACCTGCCGGTCTCTGCACAGCGTCGTCGCAGGTGGAGATCGTCAGCTGAGCTATGAATAGCCCGGTGTTGGGCGTCTAGGGTTTCATGGCTGCAGACTCCTTTACAGTATGAAAACCAGGAACTTTTACTGCCCGTCATTACCAATCTTGTCAACTCTTCTCTCGCTTCTGGCACTGTTCCCACTGACCTGAAAACTGCTGTAGTGAAACCTTTGATCAAAAAGCCTTCCCTAGACAAGAATCAGCTAAAAAAAACTATAGACCGGTCTCGAACTTGCCCTTTATTTCCAAAATTATCGAAAAAGTAGTCCTCAATCAACTATTGTCTCACCTCAAAGCAAACAACCTATGTAACCCTCTTCAGTCAGTGTATAGAGCCGGCCACAGCACCGAAACAGTTTTGCTTCGTTTTGTGAATGATATCCTCTCTGCTTTGGATAATAAACTCTCTTAGACAACTCTGCCTCATTTGATACAATCGACCACTCTGTTCTTATGTCTCGTCTTGAAACTGTTTTTGGGCATTCGCTCTACAGCTCTTCAGTGGTTCCAGTCCTACCTCCAGGACCGTACTCGGTATGTGTCTGTCAACAACCTATGTTCTCCTCCGTCTCCTCTGATTTACGGTGTCCCACAGGGCTCGGTGCTGGGGCCTGTTCTCTTTGTACTGTACACTACTCCTCTGTCCTCTGTCATCCAGCAACATGAAGTCAACCATTATATTTTCGCAGACGACACACAATTTGAACAAGCATGCAAGCTCACAGAAAGCCAAGAACTGGTGCATACTCTTGAGAAGTGTTCTTCTTATATTAAAGCATCGATGTCTACAAATAAGTTAAAGTTGAATGATGAAAAACTGAAGCCCCTCTTTTCTCTGGATCTGCTGCTGTGAATCCTACTCCTCCTCCTACTATCACAATAGGTTCTACAGAAATTACTTTCTCCGACAGTGCCAGAAACCTTGGTTTCATCATGGACCCTCACCTCTCAATGAAGCAACACATCGCCAAAGTCTGCCAAACCTGCTACTACGAGATCAGAAGAATAGGTTCCGTCAGAAAGTTTCTTACAGTAGAAGCTACAAAAACCCTGGTAACGTCCTGTATTCTGTCTAGAATATTTTATTGCAACTCTCTTCTGATGGGCTGTCCTGACACTACTCTTCAACCTCTGCAGAAAGTCCAGCACAGTGCCGCCGGCCTCATTTACAGAGTGCGTCACAGACAACCTTGCGCTCCTCTCATGATACATCTCCACTGTTCCTGACCGCATCGACTACAAAGCTGCACTCTTCTGCTACTACTTCTTCGCTGAATCTGCTCCCGCCTACTTTTCTCAACTTGTTTTTCGTTCCATTCCTGCTCGCACACTCCGTTCTTCTGCTGACACCCCCCACCCCCACCCCCCACCCCCCACCCCCCGTCCTCGCCCTGCCTTCTTGACATTTGATTTGGACATGTGTGTACATACTTATATATTTTTGCTTGACTGCTTATTTGTGATTTGCGTAATGTTGGGTCGCATGTTTTCTTCTAAGTATGGTTGACTATATGTATGTACAGAGCATGTGTATGCACATGTGTATGGTACTGTCTTTTTGTATTATCTTTTGTCACATGGGCTTAGAACCACTGGATAAGGCGCATTATAAATACAATAATTATTATTATTAAATTATAACACTTCAATCTAATACTGTACAGACCACAGAATTATATACACGAATAAACATGAACTTATGAATCAAAAACTCTAGATAGGAAACTCCAGCGGAGAATTAGTTGATTTGTGGCTTTCATATGATGAATGAAAGTAACGGATAGTGATCAGTAAGTACCATCACCGGCTCTAGGTGACCCTTAAGATAGATTTCAAAGTGCTTTAGAGCCTGCATCAGACCCAAAGCTTCCTTTTCGACAGTAGAGTAGTTCAACTCTTGTTTGTTGAATTTCTTGGGGAAAAAACTCACTGGGTGGTCGAAACCATAATTTCCCACTTGAAACAAAACGGCTCCGGAGTCCAAGGCACTGGCATCTATAGCGAGCTTAAAAGGTCGAGACAGATCTGGAGCAGCCAATACAAGGGCATTACACAGCATAGCCTTCAAAACTTCAAAAGCCCTTTGGCATTTTTCACTCCACCGAAAAAATTGTCTTTCTGTAATAGGGAGGTGAAAGGTTCGGCTAATGTAGCAAAGTTTGGACAGAATCGGCGGTAGTATCCCATCATACCTAGAACCCGTCGCCCCGCTCGACGCGTCCTGGGTTCGGGCTAATCGTTGATGCCTTCTAATTTAGAGTCAAGTGGTGCCACAGTTCCCAATCCTATCACGTGTCCCAAGTACTGCACCTTAGCGTGTCCAAATTCACTTTTGTCCAAGTTCACCGTCAGGTTTGCACTGGCCAGTCTCTCGAAAACACTCCTCAGTCCGGCTAAATGTTCTTCCCAAGTATGACTAGCTAGCAGTTCATCGCAACTGTGGGCGTGTCGAGGAACAACCCCGAGAATTCCCACAGGAGCTCGTGTTTTTACTGAAGAAGCTCACAAAAGAGTTGCACACGGACTGGCTGCAAGTAGCAACTGGAGGTTGTGAATCGTTGTAGGTATCTGGGATACATGATTTCCACTAAGCTGTCAATATCAGTGGCCCTAGAACATCAAACGGTCAGAGCGAAGCATAAAGTAGCCCAGCTGCTTAAAACCATGCGGAACCTGCACAGTCTGAACACTTTTATCTTTTTTAAACTGTTTGATGCTCAGGTGTCACCAGCACTTTTGTATGGTTCTGAGATATGGGGGCTGTCAAAGAGAGTTGACATTGAAACAACGCACATGTTTGCATGCAAGCGTTTTTTAAAATATAGATGTTAGATCGCCCAATGCTATGGTATATGGTGAAACTGGTCGATATCCCCTAACTATAGATGCGCTGTTAAGAGCTATTAAGTATTGGTTCAAGCTTGGTAAAATGCCAACAGATAGGCTGCCCAAACAAGCCTATCTCATGCTGTGCAATGCTGACTTGTCGCCAGAATTTAACTGGGCTAAAGCTATTGAAGATTTTTTTGCAAGGATGGGATTTTACTTTATCTTGGTAAATGAGGGGTGTACGAACGAGAAAAGCTTCTTGAAATCGCTTCAGCAAAGACTAAGAGATTGTTTCAGACAGGAGTGGAGTGACAAAATCAACAGGAGCGAACGTTTTATGGTTTATAGAACATTTAAGTTGTCTTTTGAATGCAAAAGCTATCTTAATGGTATTAACATAAAGAATTTAGAGACGCGTTTATAAGATTAAGGTTGGGAGTAAATGTCTTACACATTAATCAACGATACAATAGAAATAATGAAATATCCTGCCCATTTTGCGCTGATGTGGAGGAAAATGAGAGGCATTTTCTAATTCATTGTCCACCATATAACAACTTGAGAATCAAATACATAGCCAAGTATATCATCCCAGAACGAATGGGATGTCGTTATTTAATCGATGGAATGGATCCATGGAAGAACAGAGATGTAGCCATGTACGTGTTTTATGCCATGAATCTCGGAAACTTGTTGACTAGTGAAGAATAGATGTCTGCACAGATTCGGAGCCATGGGCCCAGGACCATTAGTGTTAGCAGGGTCGTTAAGACGTTGTGCAAATACGCAAGAGTCACGACACGGAAACATGGCGCCAGCTTATTTTATCGCAAATAAACATTGAGTATGTCATGTTCAACCACCGCCTGGCATTGGCTCGTATTCTTGTATCAACGATTGTATCCCTTAATAGCTATTTAAATCACGGCAACGACTGTCCCTTGTACCTAAGGTTGACATGTCAGAAAGCTGTACAGAAACGTCGAATACAGCAAACATAGAAAAACCTATTTTAGATATGTACATAACTTTTGTTTTATGTTTTACCGTTGCCTGCAGACTGACCATGAAATTATGTATTGGAATCGGATAGCTAGTAGCAGATCCGTACTGTAACAGCTATTTTTACCTAACTTTTTTTTTCTCCTGTTGCATCCTGGATGGAAAGGACTTAGACGCTGTGTCTATCTGCAGATGATGGTTAACGTATAAAGTTTTCATGGTATTATGATGGAGCAACCACAATACTATTTAACCCAAGGTTTAATCCTTGACTCTGTAATGTATTGATTTTACATATATATATATATATATATAAATTGCAAGTTATATTTCCTTTCTTGACGGGTCGTCGGCCGCAATAAAGCAATCAATCAATCAATCCTCTCTCTCTCTCTCTCTCTCTCTCTCTCTCTCTCTCTCTCTCTCAGAAAGGGAAAACCTCTGTGGAACAGGCTGGTTTCCGGACAGGGTATTCAGCTATAAACCATATTTTCACACTCCACTGCATGATAACCAGACATGTGTATGAAGGGGGCAGAGGGAAACTATACGTAGCATTTATAGATTTAAAAAAGTCTTCGATTCTGTTGACCGTCAGATCCTTTGACGTGTTCTTGCACAAGCAAATGTTTCCCCAAAATTCCTTGATATGCTAAAAGCTATGTACGCCCAAGTAAAAGCCTGTGTCAGGTGGAAGGGCATCATCTCAGAGTTCACTGACTGCCCCATTGGAACAAAACAAGGTGCCTTAGAGTCTCCAATACTATTTTCTCTCTACATTAACCAAGTTGCAGATTATCTCCGTAAAATGGTAAACATGGTGTTCAAATGGAGCTGGAAAGGCAGAGTTTTACTTTCTAATCTTTGCGGATGATGTGGCACTTTTGTCTATCACACCAGCAGGACTTCAGACTCATATAGACAACCTTGCGTGTGCGTCTAAACGAATTGCTCTGGAAATCAATACAGATAAGACCAAAGTCATGGCTTTCCGGAGAGCACCTAGCATAAGGTGAAAAATGGTTCTTAAATGGAAAACAACTTGATGTAGTGAATAATTATAAATATCTGGGTTATACGTTTTCTACTAGACTCTCAACAACAGTATCTTTACTTCGCTGAATCCCTTCCTCAATATCTCTCTAAACCCATGCGCACCTACACACCCGCTAGACAGCTACGCTCTTCCGCAGACACAAGAATCCTCAGGTTCCCGGAGGACCCTCCAGTTAAGACAAAATTTGGTGAACGCTCTTTCTTTTATCAGGCTCCCTCTATCTGGAATGACCTCCCCGCCTCTGTTCGTCACTCTACATCTCCCTCGACCTTTCGCTCTGCTCTCAAAACTCACCTCTTCTTATAATCGTTCCCTCATACTGTCTAAGTTTCTTCATCTTCCTCCCCTCACTGTTCTCTTTGTACTTGCTTGCCTAAGCCCCCTACCACCCTCCTGTCTCTCCTCCCCCTCTCCCCAGTTTCATGGTTAAGCGGTGACGCTGTACATCAGTTTGTCGAATGCCTGAAGTGAATGTCTGACTCCTATGTTATTAAGTTTATTAATTTACCTTTGATGTGATTGACTGTTATTGTATATTATTGTAATGGTTGTGTATGTATGCGCCTTGAGCATGTCTTAACTCATGGTAAGGTGCTATATAAATCCACACATTATTATTATTATTATTATTATTATTATTATTATTATTATTATTATTATTATTATTATTATTATTATTATTATTATTATCTTTAGACAGCTTGGCTACTGCAGCAAAACAAAAAACAGTGCATCTGTGTAAAATGATGTGGCGCCTTAAGAATATGAAACCTAGAATATGTTTCCGTCTCTATGACGCACAGGCCCAGTCATCCCTACTATACGCGGCAGAGATGTGGGGTCTTGAGGAACATAAAAGTGTAGAAAAAGCTCACCTGTTTGCTTGTAAACGCTTTTTAAATGTGGACTATAGAACACCTAACAGTTTGGTTTATGGAGAAACAGGAAGGTTTCCACTTGCCATAAACAGTACAATGAGAGCAATAAAGTACTGGCTAAAACTTACTAAAATGACCGATGATAGGCTACCCAGGCAAGCATACCTCATGTTGTCTAACACAAAGATCCCAGATGATCTAAACTGGACAAAGTTAGTTGAAAATGTTATATGCAAAGCCTGCTATGCGTATATCTGGAGAAAGGGAGGCGCTACTACTGAGAGAAGTTTTCTTGTAAAATGGAAAAATAGGCTACAAGATTGCTATAGACAGAGCTGGAACAGCAAAATTCGTGAAAGTGAATGATTCAGAATGTATCGACCCTTCAAAAGAACCGTAGAAAATGAAAAATACTTAGAATACATTGAGATTAAAAAATTCAGAGATGGATTTATCCGGTTTAGATTTGGAGTGAATGAATTACCTGGCAACAAGCCATCTATGCGCAGCCACAATATACACCAACATTGCCTCCTTTGGGGTGAAATTGAGAATGAAAAACATTTTCTATTTCATTGTCCTTTGTATAATGATCTACGCAATGAATACATAACTGAATACATTAAATGTCCAGAAGCCTTTTTGATAGATGGACGTGGATACATGAAAACACGGAAGGTAGCAATGTATCTTTATTATGCCTTCCGATTTCAAGACCAATTTCTTGCTAGTTGAGAACAAGATCATGAACAATAATGTTATGATGAAAGAATGTTCGCTAATACTATATTTAAACTGTTTCTACTGCTTGTTTGACACTGATATGTACTAGCCAATGTGTTCACTTGGATGGTACGCCTTGTTTCAAATTGTAGCTCAAGTATACTGGCTCCTCAAAAAAAAGCAAGTCTTGTACATGTATGTATTGTTGTGATGGGCCGGTGGCCTGAACAATACAATCAATCTCTCTCTCTCTCTTTCTCTCTCTCTCTCTCTCTCTCTCTCTCTCTCTCTCTCTCTCTCTCTGTCTCTCTCTCTCTCTCTCTGTGCGTTATGCATTCTCTTCTTTTTTGTGATCCTTCGTTCTCTCTGTCATGATTATGCTCATCTTTTGTTTTTCCACCAGTTATTGCGTAACTACAGGAGAGCATGAGATAAGAGCACAGTTCTTTTCAGAAAATATGTACACCGTGAGCATTTTCAACATTATCGGGAATCAAGTTGTGCATTCTGTCCCGTGCTACGATGGCAGAATGATCTATCAAGATGAGTCATGCTGGATGTATTAAAGGGAACTCAGGGTGAGAAGGCAGTCGCGCTCTGCTGGATTTGCACAAGAATTGTGTAACTTCTTATGCCACGAGACACATGAAATCATAATCTTACTGGAGACGGACTGAAAATTGTGCGCGCTATTTCCATGACGTGCCTTTCTTGCGCCCTTGCATCCAATAGGGATCCATCATGTGATGACAGATGGATGAACTGTGAGCCTTCGAGACGAGACAGCTTGAGTAAAAGCTTCTTTATTAGAGGTGACAGTTTTCCGGGAGACGCTCAATTTAAAATGGACAGCACCGACATTTATAACAGCAACGCAAATCTTCAGCAAGATGTCACGAGAGTGTCCATCATATACCCCTGACAAAGGGAAAGGGCAGTCTCTCTATAAACATGTCCACAATTATTAATACATCTGGAATGATCGTCGGTTGCTTCAAACCGCTTTGTACCTGATGGTGTCAAGGAAGCCATCGCATGACACAACTAATTCACATCACCATTTTCAATGCTGTCATTGTGAGACAAATGGGCCGCTTTGCCCATTAGAAAACTGGTCCGATCTGGGCGCCTGGCTATGGGTGAGTTAGGTTAACTGTTTGCTCAAGTACATGTAAATGGGCTGGTGAGGGTGAGACCCAGTGGGACCCTTTTGTGGCTGAAAAAATAATGTTCCTCGCTTGACTCATGTTGCAACAGAAAACGGGCACTTAAGTTCTATTACTATATCCGTGATGCTCAATTGAACCAGATACCCTATTCTCTCTCTCTCTCTCTCTCTCTCTCTCTCTCTCTCTCTCTCTCTAACTCTCCCTCTCCCTCTCCCTCTCCCTCTCCCTCTCCCTCTCTCTCCGTCCGTCTGTCCGTCCGTCCGTTCGCCCATCTCTGTCTGTCTGTCTGTCTGTCTGTCTGTCTGTCTGTCTGTCTGTCTGTCTGTCTGTCTGTCTGTCTGTCTGTCTGTCTGTCTGTCTGTCTGTCTGTCTGTCTGTCTGTCTGTGTGTCTGTCTGTCTGTCTGTCTGTCTGTCTGTCTGTCTGTCTGTCTGTCTGTCTGTCTGTCTGTCTGTCTGTCTGTCTGTCTGTCTGTCTGTGTGTCTGTCTGTGGACTGTGTGTCTGTCTGTGTGACTGTCTGTGTGTCTGTGTGCTTTTGAAAACATTCTTCCGCCGTACACCAACCAAGGTCTGAGTTTTACTCCCGGTGTTCTCCACAAAATTGACCTCGCTTTAAAACGTTTTCCAACCTCGCTCTGTTTAAGGCGAGTGCCCTGAGGTGCACTAAACTACCTTCCATTACCTCTTATGCATATTGGCTTACGGCCACACCACGTTGAATACACCGGTTCTCTCTCGTCTCATGCTTATGGAGACAGCGCCCCGGGTCGCTCCCCTTATTTGATGCTGGGCTGATCGCCAGCTCCGCTATCCTCACATTTCGTCCCAAACTTTCCCCAGCCCACTCCACTTTATTCCTTCTCTAGCCATCCCTCCCATTGGACACTCATTATTCGTTTGTTTGATTACTCTGCCCGTCTGATTCCATCGCCCCTTTTGGAATCTGAGCAACAAGAGGTTTCTGCTAATGAGGGTAGGGGGGGGGGGGGGCGAGCTAGAGGGAGGGACATCGAGCAGTTGGCCTTAGCAATCCCATTCCACCCCACCTCACCCCTCATTCCCCTTGGTCAGGCCTGACATCCAAACATCCCACCCCACTCCACCTCACCCCCACCCTGAGACCTGACCACACATAAATCTTTTTTCTCTCTATTTCCTCCTTACCGTTCCCCCAACATTCCTTCCAAATTCTCTCCTTTTCTCGGAGAACTTCCTGTGTGTTAGAAGTAAGAACAAACCCACATTGTCTAAGCAATGTATAACAGGCAGGCGAATAACAATTACCCAATAAATCGAGACTTGACTTGCTCTTATTCTGATCAAATCTTGTGGCGTTGTAGTCAGTTGCCTTGCATGGGCAGCTCACAGAGACATGGGCTGCAAAACTCCTCGACCATTGTTGTCATCTTCTCTGAGAAACACCAGCCCCATGATGCTCATTGTCACTCTGTGAGGGTATTGTATGACCAAGAGGCTTTGTAAACTCAGTTGTGTGAAGACCTCTTTACGTGGGGACACATTGTTGACGATTCTATTGTTTCCATCGAAAATATCGCACTCGCAAGTTACAAAAAATGTGTTGGGCGTGCTCAAACGTGGTAGGGTTGCGGCAACTACGCCGTTTCCGTTGGGAAAATGATCCTTCTTACGTTGGAAGGGCACAAGGACTGGTTTTGTAACTTGCTTACACAACTGGATCATGAATCCGATTACAAGTGTGACCGGGTGAAGTGAAGCCCGAAGCCTATACATGGACTCTCTCTCTCTCTCTCTCTCTCTCTCTCTCTCTCTCTCTCTCTCTCTCTCTCTCTCTCTCTCTCTCTCTCTCTCTCTCTCTCTCTCTCTCTCTCTCTCTCTCTCTCTCTCTCCTTTCCCCCCAGACATTGGTTCCCCTCTATCCTCCCTCTATCATGTATCCTGCGTCTCAGATGCCCATGTTAAATAGGTTGTAAGACAAGCCTGCTATGTATCTTATCAGTCCAGGAGGGGTGCAGAGCGGCCTTTCCTTATCATTTGTTAAATGGACTTGACATGTGACCGCGGACAGTTCCCTCCTGTAGTTCTTGCGTGCTATGCCTAAATTGTTAGATAAGAGACAAATTTGATGCTTTCTCTAAATTTAGACATCTGATTGCAATGGTGGAATATTCATTCGGTTGACTTTGTTGTGCCTGATGAGGCAACACTCGGTATGAATAATTTCGAGTAAGTATAGAGCAGCAATAAGCCTTTTTCTATCATTAGGAAAACACAACCCAGAGACAGGCTGAGATCGCCACCGTCGATCCTAAACCTGGCTCCAATGAGGTCCGCGCGTTTCTTTGATAAGGAGGGACTGACGGCAGGTCGGGAGAGACCCCATCCCATCTGGGGGAGCGACCACTGCCAGCACGGTCTTTGGGTTGGTCTAGGCCATTACCATCCGGCCTGGGACCAGCCCGCAGCTCCTGTACCCATGGGTAGCAATAAAGTTGTGGAAAACAAGAGCGATTTTGTCTCATGCCTGCGCCCTTGTACCATCAAGCCTTGCCTCCACCCCATCACTCAAGAACATTAAAAATTCTTCAGCATCTGTGACCTATTCCCTTCCCTTTCCAACTCCACCAACCCCCCTTGCCATCTGACACAACCTTTCTCTCCCCCTTTCTTTCCCTCGGTTTCTCATCCAGGGTGCCGGCCGGAAAACAGAACTAGGACACCCACACAGAAGTCGGCATAAAAGGTAAAGGTAAAGGTGTGGTTTTTTATAGCGACTTACACCCTTTGTCAGGGTCTCAAACCGCTTACACTTTACCCCCTGATCACTGGGCATCTTCATCAATCCTCACTGGTACCTCACAACAAACATAGTGACAGACATTTAAGACACACACAGTCAGGTACCAGCACCAACTCCGCTCCCTGGGGAGTATTCCAACCCGATGCTGGCGCTTGGCCGCATACAAGGGTTAATCGCACAACGTTTTTGCCAATATTGCCCTCACAGGTACCCGTTTTTACTCCTGGGTGGGGAGAAACAATGCGAGTTAAGCATCTTGCTCAAGGATGCAACTCTGGAAACCGCGCAGCTTCGAACGCCGTACCCACTGGCCGCAAGCGACTGTAGGTCCAGCGCGCTAACCACTCGGACACCCACAGAGAAGTCGGCATAAGTCACGTGCATTTACGCAAAACTGAGTGTGTTGATGAATGTCTTTCCAACTTTCCCCGTAACATCGTGGTCATAATGATTATGGTATTACTTTCCATTCACAACTCCACAGCCAACCCGTTCCTCACAAACAAAACATGAGGAAAAAAACACTCTATGGTGTAAAACTGCATCCAAGATCCGTTACTCTTCCGCTCCCTGCTCAGTCGTTCAATACGTGTGGGATTGTCTTCACTCCATCGAGTCAGCTGCGCACCTTGTGACGTTTACAGGATTGTTTTTAATGCACACATTAACAAGATACAGTGATGAAGAACTGTACAAGAAATTCTTATTTAGACGTCAGGATTTCATACAACTGCCAGATGCAGTAGAAGAAGCCACAACCATGTTGAATTCAACGAGGTTAGGCCGCCAATAAGACATTTAGCTGGACTGATCTTTACTGCTGGGATACAAGCAGAAACCCTTCTGATTGGCTGTTCGAGGATGTCCGATGGACACGAAAAAATAGCACGTGTTCCTATTGGGCAGAACACCGCTTTGGGGACTTGCGAGCCCAATAATAGTTGACAGGCACTGCGGGTTTCGTCCAGAGAGTGAGAAAAGGCATGAACTGTGTCAACTGACACATCACCATCCTCTAACAAGGCTTTTTTTTCTTCTAATTCAGCTGTTGCCTTCCCTGACCTGCCTTCCCTGACCTTGACTCTAACGCGGTGTTCACACATTCACCACCGCGGTGATATGCACGTTCGTCTCGAATCGAGGTCAACTCTCGGGCACCGGTAAGGCGTATGGCCGGGGAAGAGTTCACCAGGGGTCATATGGTAATTAGCAGCACAGCCATGATGGTAGGTTGCATAAGTTCCGGTGCTATACGTTGGGGTATGTTTCGGGTCTGTGTTGAGGAGTGATTATCGCTAGATCGTGACAAAAGGATGGCATTAAAGCATGCAAAAAGTTTAATTACATATAAAACTAATCGAAAATAGTCATACTAGACTATTGTAGCGTATACTTTCTGCACAAAACCCACAGAAGATAAGTAAACAAACCACACCGTACGTACCTAGCAGACGAACACGATCGAACCGTAGCCACTACGCCAGCAGACGATCGAGCTAGTGTGATATAATGTTTCATGTAAAGCTCGAATGAGTGGCAGCAGATAACTGTTTAGTTCTGGCTTGAATTGACTATTTCGTTTCCCTGGTCAGGCGAGGACAGAAAATTCACGATCATCGAGTCGATGAGTGCATGATCAACTTGCCCGCATTCGGCGTAATGTAACGTGTAAGATTATGACAAGAAAATGGCATTAAAGCACAAAACAAAGTTTCATGACAACTAAATTCACCAATTATATTAATAACTGACCATTTTTACACCTACAGCTAGTGCTCAAACCTTACAAAGCAAACAAAACATACTGCGGGGAGTGTCCCGGTCACGCATCAAAACTCAGTGCACGAGTGATCGTTTCGCTTTTCTCTTATTTGTTTATCTGCTCCGACATGGTAAGCTGGCTGTGCCAAGAAACCAACATCTAAAATAATTAGAGTTAGTTGATACATTTTTCTTTCTAAGGTAATGTCCGTGAGGAAGAAAACGCGTTACGTTGACTTTCGCAAGCCCGATGCCTGTCGATTTTACCTCAACAAAATTGAGGTGATCGGCGGGCTCTATCCATACCAGCTGACGCTCCCTGTGAGTTAGGGGGGGGGGGGGGGGGTTAAGAATTGACCCACCGCGTCTCCCTTCGCGATTCGTAAGAGGCGAAGCACTTGGCATGAAGCCATGGATTCTCTTCTAACTTGGCTTTTTTTTTTTGGGGGGGGGGGGGGGGGGATTTTATGTCAACAACTTTTATCTTCTCAGCTCACATTGTGAGCCTGATTAGTTGACTGGAAACATCTAGCTTCAGATCTCTTTGGAAGGCATGCAACAAATGGTTGGGACGCCAGTTTTTTCTACGGATCCCCATTTTGGTCCACATATTGGCTGGGTTGGCTCCTGCAGGGTTTGACTCAAGCACTCTTGGGTTGACGGCCTCGCGAAAAAGAACCGGAACCCTCTAAAAAGTCCGGATAACTGACCCCCAAAAAACTGAAAAACCTGAAAAGCCTGAAAATTTTCATCCTGGATCGTGACTTGATTTGCGCTGACTCGGAACTATTCTAGTGGTTTTTGTGCTCGGTGGCCTTACGTAGCCTACAAAGGCTGATAAGCCTTAAAACTCCATCCATCCATCCACCCATCCATTCATCCTACCGTACCAGCTAACGAAGGACCAACGTGATCCGGAATTGAGGAACACTCTGCCAACGAGTGCCATGGACATATTTAATTGTTGTACTCGGAACATCGACGTAACGTTGGAAGAGTTCAAGAATTATAGGTCTTTGGAAGTCTATCGATTCTTCGTAGCAGGATTCGTGGGAGATGTCTGCTGATTCTCGCCGGGTGTTTGTCTCAAAAGGTCAGATCTATTTTGTAAATCTTCTTTTTCCATCCTCTTCGTCTAGCTTTGGTCACCCTTTGCACAATCGGACCTTGATTGGTTTTCTCTGATGGTATAAAGTAGTAGGAGCGTTTGTCTCCTCTTAGTTTTTGTATTTGTTGGTTGTTAAAACAATTTTTCACGCAGCAAGAAGTCGGCATGGTTGCACGTCTCCCGTAGCACAGCTTAGCAGACAGCGCTCGCCTCCTACCAACATGGCTGAAAGCACGTGGCTTCTACAAATAACTCCGGAAGTGACGACAACGCGTCTCCGGCCATCCAAACATTGCGGCAAAGATTATTTTTCCTCTAAATCGATGTGAATGGTAGATGAACGAACATTGGCGTTGGTTTGCTCGCCATTCACGTCGGTGTCTGCATGACGATGGGCTTCTGGTGTCGCAGTGCAGGAGCTTTTCTTTGTGATAAGTTTTTTTGCTGATGGGAAGGAAGATGGCTGGTTTGCAGAGGGCGAAAACCTGAGTACAACAACAATGTTGCCTCTTTCTCCAACTGCCTTTCATGACTTCAGCGACTCCTTGTCCTGACTAGCGGCGAGCACAACTTTCAAAGTAGCTGGCAGTCCAGTTCTAGGCATTTTCAACGCATTCTTCTTTTACGCACAGCAGCTACTGGCGGGCGCGTCGCGAACACGTCTGATTGCTACTTGGAGCGCGCTGGAAGTGAAGAGAGAGTGAGAGAGATTTTAGTTACACATATAGGCCTACTGTGCTTCGTCGGCCACTCCTTCTATTCCCCTTTCAAGGATCTGGAGTAATGTTTCAGGATAATTTAAAGGAAAAGTGTGAAGTCTTTCAAAAAGCAAAACAGCGACGAAAATATGCTCACACTGCATATCTCCTTTAAAATGCCTTTTTAATTTTTTTTTGGTATTTGAAAAGTGAAGTGATTTGTGAGCTCTGAACGAGAGATTGGAGGTCAAGTTACTTACTCGCTTCTGCGGGTGCACACCTTTCGAGCAGCGGAAATCCACACAGGCAGAAAGCGCTATTTCCACCTTCTTCCAAGGACGTTTGCCTTTTGCGTTGATGGAAATTGTCAAAACGCGGACACGATGAGTGTCACAATGCATGCGTTTTCGCCCAAACGGCATGACATGCTGAAAAAAATGGAATACGTTTGCAAATGGAAAGATTTTCCTGTCGCGACGATGTGCTCGCACTTATGTACAATGATAATTTGTTTTAGACGATTTGTCAACTGGAAGAAGTGCGAGATGGAATTCGGCTCCAAGCGAATAAAAAAACACACTACAGTTTCGTCTGTGCACAAAGATCCATCGAGAGTGTTTTTGCGCACGTCAGTGCAGTCAGTTGTCAAAGCATGTATGGTCGAGCTTGACCATCCACAGGTGATAAACGGTCGCTTGACTGTTTTTTATATCTAAGAAAAATAGTTTATTGGTCAATATTATACAAGCTACAGCTTTCTAGAAAGTACTTGTTGTAAGTAACAAAACCAATCCGCAATATCATGATTCAGAATCAAACAACTACAAAAAAGTACAATATCATGTGTACATTTGCATGGTGATTTAGCTTAGTCACAGGGGGAAACTTAAGGAATTGGATTACACAATGTATAAGGTACAGGTTTGTGATGGCCATCATATAAATGGAACTGATAGATCAATTTAGATATATCGTGTCGTATATAGCAAGATTTTTACAGGGACTTTTATCCCATACTTCATTTTTGTATAAGATTATTTTGACCATGTCGCCATAAAACTAGACCACGGATGGAAAAAAGATATGTTTTGATCAATATTTTGACGCTAAATGTATGGAAACCCTATGTCATTTTTCGTGTCGATATTTTTTTGTCTTTTTTAATACCGAAACAAGCATTTTACCAAATTTGCAACAGTATATATGTTGCATTGAATGTAGATAACTGTGGAATGTATACAATCAATGGGCTAGCCATGAAATGTGTACATTCCACAGCATTTGGTCATGGAATGTGTATATACAATGGGTAAACTGCAGAATGTGTATCTTCCATGGCACAGATCATGGAATATGGAGGAAAATTAGCAAATTGAGTATGTCATTGATGTAATTAGATGTTTTCATACCTTGAATGAAACTCATAGGTGTGAAAGTGTGTTTTATGACCTAGTATGTATTTGAACACATGTTAATTGATGTTTTACCAAATACTGGATCGTGTCTATGCCAATCAGTTTCCTCATGAAAGTTTCACAATCATAACAGTTTTTAGACAGTTGGCTTGCAACAGTTAAAGGAAAGAAAAAAAAGCAGCACACCTATGTCAGCTAAGGAGCGTTATATTCGTCACCTGGTTTCTTTTTGGCTTTGCTTCGAGCACTCTTGACCAGTTCAAGTTGCTACGAGCACTTCTCAGGTGACATGTTTTCAACGAATCTTGTGTATTTTTTTCTTTACATAGCTAGCATGGTTTTAATCTAAAGTCCATGATTTGGGCAATGAAAAGTATACATTTAACGATTTCAGCTGTGGAATGTTTACATGCCATTGTTAAATTGTGGATTTAACACAAATAATGCCGGGGATATAATGACTGAATTCCTCATTATCATACTGTCAAATCGAGCATCTCCTATGCTACCAGCAAACTTTATCTCCTCACCTCAGCCCACTGTAAGTAAACTTTGTTGCATCTATAGCGCATGCTGCATCCTTGATTTTCGATTGCATAACTGTTCTCTTTATTTTTTTAAAAGCCTTCCTATTTAAAAACCTTCGTTGCCATTTAAATCTTAGAGAAAATTATATTCAAATCTTTCAAAACAGTATCTGGGAGCTGGGAGATCAGCTGACTGCAAATAAACAAACATTGGTTGAGGAATAGAGATTATATTATCACAATTTCACCTTGTATCCTCAAATCCCCATAGCTCTATCGTTTGATGCCTCTCTTGATATTTTCCATCCGTGGCTTCAGCTGATTGTCATTTCACCCGCATTTGTCTCCTATGAGAAATACATGTTAAGAATTTTCACTCTATCCACATATTCCAAACCCAATTTGATATTTTTCTCTTGCAGTCCAACCAGAATTACTTTGGGTCTTTTATACGTTCAGGTGTTTCCCTGAAATTCGGGAGAACATGAGAATTGCTAGTGCGCACTTGATATCCTGATCGTCCTCGGCAAACAGGGTTGTATCTTCGGGGTACTGCTGATTTTAATTCAGCATCTGCCACCGTTTGCGGGAGAACTCAATGCCCTTAAAGCCCCTGCTTCTGTCTCCAATAGCAAAGGTCTCCGAGGCTAGGACATGGGCCGAAGACCAGTACGGTCAGTCCTGTCGGATGCCGCATGTGACATCAAATGGTTCAGAGATCCATCCTTCATGGTTTACACTAGTACCTTCCATCAGAAGTGCAGTCCACCCGCTGAATTTCTGACCAGATCAAGAAGCTAAAGAGTCTGTTGCAGAAGGGCATTCGACAGGCGAGGATAAATCCCCGTTGTTTCGAGAGTTTAAAGTATGCAACTACATCCTCATTTGTTCTTAGCTATACGCTCGTATTCCTTCCCTTCAAGAACCACTTTTGTCTACACTGGTTACCATGTTGATTACTCCCCCCTTGTCTCGCGGACATGATTTTAGCTAGGATTTTGTAATCCATGTAAGGAGAGTTATCGGTAGCCAGCTGGTGAGGTAATCCGTAGCGGAATAATTTCCTTTGTGAATCAAAACTAAAGCGCCATGCCTTTGCGTTCCTCCAGATTAATCTGTACAACTCGACAGTCAGAAGACCATCGCTGCCAGGTTCAGTGTTGTTCTCCACGTCGCAGACTGTTCTTCCAGCTTCCTCTATTGTGACGTGACCCTCACACGAGCGGCGTTTTTCTTTGTCTAAGTTGGGATGATCCGCTTCACCTAGGAACTCACTGACAACACCACTCACCTTTTTCTCCACCTGCAATAAATATCATTGTACATTTCGCCGAAATGTTTTCTTGTTCCTTTAGAAATTAAGTTTGATCTGATAGAATAGCCCCGTTTATCCTCTTCAAATTTGTTATCACGGACTGAAAATGACCAGAGTAAACATTAGAGACTACCGCATTCTTTACTGCCCAAATCATTCTAGATAGAACCTAAACCACTGTGCTAGCCTTCCAAGAAAAGTCGGTATTCTTGAAGACAAATTAGGGTGGAAATACAGCGAAGACAAGCAAACTGAAATACAAAAAATCAAGAAAAAACTCGAAATAATTTCGATATCGCATTCAAGAGAAGCCCAAATCCGTGCTCGGGCTAAATGGGAGGAGAAAGGAGAATAATGACACTAAGCACTTTCCTGGTTTGGGAAGAAGTCTTGGTTTGTTTAATTTGTATATTTTCATCTAGTAAATTTTTCTTCGAACAGTTGGTTTCCAATTTTAAAATACATAATTTGTGTCTTTTAACAAACTGTTGTTGAAGTGCCAATGACTTGGACACCTGACAAACCTGATTACTTTAAATCCATGACCGCACCTCGATGGTCAGTTTTTGAGATCGATAGTATATCACATACTACACAGTCTCCGATGCTACTCTCAGACACAAAGCAGTAATCTAAACGTCTGGCAAGGAGGGGGTTTATACTACTCCACGTATCGGTATTGGCCTTTTCCATTATGTGAAAGTTCTCCAGAGGTCCACTAAGCCCAATTCCACACAAAAGTTTCTAAGTGCAGCTACGAAATTTCCATCATAAAGATTCCTGGATGTTATGTCTAATACAGTATTAAAATCTCCGAGTGCTAATAAGTTTTGTTTTTCAAACTTTCTACAACAATCCTCTCAGTGTTTTGGGAAATTCGACTGTTTTCGTATGAATTGTTTGGAGGGTAAATATTGCACACACTAACTTGAAAGGCTTCTGATTTGACCGAAAAAAGAATTAGTCTGTCTGCTGTTTGAACTACCTTCACTGCATTTTCAAGACTCTTTCCGACAAAGATAACTCCTCCCTTGCTGTGCGCTGATCTTTTCACCCAACAAAAAACTTCTCCACTCCCTTTTCCAAATAATAGCACATCTCTGTCACACGTGGGTTTCTTGGAGAAACTTTTTCGCTTTTTCTCTGCTTGAAGAAACTGAATATTACTATCAGCATGTTTCCTGACAGTCTTCCCAGCTGGAATGAAAATATGGGTTTCAGTGCGACTGTGCGGCTGAGTGTGACAACGCCCTCTCCTTATCAGCAGGCGTTCCCAATCCATTCCAGCGCGATGACTCAGTCCAGGAAGTATGCGAAAGGGACAGATGGAAGGATGAAGTTTCACAGCGTATCAACCTTTGTGGGCCAGTTAGGGCCATTGATCACGAACAATGAGAGTTGGTTAGAATAAGAGCAAGTCAGGACACGATTTCCTCAGGTATTCGCCTCTTACGAAACACGTAGAGAATCGCGGTGGGTCAAGTCTCACCCCTAATCCACAGTGGGTCAAGTCTCACCCCTAATCCACAGTGGGTCAAGTCTCACCCCTAATCCACAGTGGGTCAAGTCTCACCCCTAATCCACAGTGGGTCAAGTCTCACCCCTAATCCACAGTGGGTCAAGTCTCACCCCTAATCCACAGTGGGTCAAGTCTCACCCCTAATCCACAGTGGGTCAAGTCTCACCCCTAATCCACAGTGGGTCAAGTCTCACCCCTAATCCACAGTGGGTCAAGTCTCACCCCTAATCCACAGTGGGTCAAGTCTCACCCCTAATCCACAGTGGGTCAAGTCTCACCCCTAATCCACAGTGGGTCAAGTCTCACCCCTAATCCACAGTGGGTCAAGTCTCACCCCTAATCCACAGTGGGTCAAGTCTCACCCCTAATCCACAGTGCGTCAAGTCTCACTCCTAATCCACAGTGGGTCAAGTCTCACCCCTAATCCACAGTGCGTCAAGTCTCACCCCTAATCCACAGTGGGTCAAGTCTCACCCCTAATCCACAGTGGTCAAGTCTCACCCCTAGTCCACAGTGGGTCAAGTCTCACCCCTAATCCACAGTGGGTCAAGTCTCACCCCTAATCCACAGTGGGTCAAGTCTCACCCCTAATCCACAGTGGGTCAAGTCTCACCCCTAATCCACAGTGGGTCAAGTCTCACCCCTAATCCACAGTGGGTCAAGTCTCACCCCTAATCCACAGTGGGTCAAGTCTCACCCCTAATCCACAGTGGGTCAAGTCTCACCCCTAATCCACAGTGCGTCAAGTCTCACCCCTAATCCACAGTGGGTCAAGTCTCACCCCTAATCCACAGTGGGTCAAGTCTCACCCCTAATCCACAGTGGGTCAAGTCTCACCCCTAATCCACAGTGGGTCAAGTCTCACCCCTAATCCACAGTGGGTCAAGTCTCACCCCTAATCCACAGTGGGTCAAGTCTCACCCCTAATCCACAGTGGGTCAAGTCTCACCCCTAATCCACAGTGGGTCAAGTCTCACCCCTAGTCCACAGTGGGTCAAGTCTCACCCCTAATCCACAGTGGTCAAGTCTCACCCCTAGTCCACAGTGGGTCAAGTCTCACCCCTAATCCACAGTGGTTCAAGTCTCACCCCTAATCCACAGTGGGTCAAGTCTCACCCCTAATCCACAGTGGGTCAAGTCTCACCCCTAATCCACAGTGGGTCAAGTCTCACCCCTAATCCACAGTGGGTCAAGTCTCACCCCTAATCCACAGTGGGTCAAGTCTCACCCCTAATCCACAGTGGGTCAAGTCTCACCCCTAATCCACAGTGGTCAAGTCTCACCCCTAGTCCACAGTGGGTCAAGTCTCACCCCTAATCCACAGTGGGTCAAGTCTCACCCCTAATCCACAGTGGGTCAAGTCTCACCCCTAATCCACAGTGGGTCAAGTCTCACCCCTAATCCACAGTGGGTCAAGTCTCACTCCTAATCCACAGTGGGTCAAGTCTCACCCCTAATCCACAGTGGGTCAAGTCTCACCCCTAATCCACAGTGGGTCAAGTCTCACCCCTAATCCACAGTGGGTCAAGTCTCACCCCTAATCCACAGTGCGTCAAGTCTCACCCCTAATCCACAGTGGGTCAAGTCTCACCCCTAATCCACAGTGGGTCAAGTCTCACCCCTAATCCACAGGTGGGTCAAGTCTCACCCCTAATCCACAGTGGGTCAAGTCTCACCCCTAATCCACAGTGGTCAAGTCTCACCCCTAATCCACAGTGGGTCAAGTCTCACCCCTAATCCACAGTGGGTCAAGTCTCACCCCTAATCCACAGTGGTCAAGTCTCACCCCTAATCCACAGTGGGTCAAGTCTCACCCCTAATCCACAGTGGGTCAAGTCTCACCCCTAATCCACAGTGGGTCAAGTCTCACCCCTAATCCACAGTGGGTCAAGTCTCACCCCTAATCCACAGTGGGTCAAGTCTCACTCCTAATCCACAGTGGGTCAAGTCTCACCCCTAATCCACAGTGGGTCAAGTCTCACCCCTAATCCACAGTGGGTCAAGTCTCACCCCTAATCCACAGTGGGTCAAGTCTCACCCCTAATCCACAGTGCGTCAAGTCTCACCCCTAATCCACAGTGGGTCAAGTCTCACCCCTAATCCACAGTGGTCAAGTCTCACCCCTAGTCCACAGTGGGTCAAGTCTCACCCCTAATCCACAGTGGGTCAAGTCTCACCCCTAATCCACAGTGGGTCAAGTCTCACCCCTAATCCACAGTGGGTCAAGTCTCACCCCTAATCCACAGTGGGTCAAGTCTCACCCCTAATCCACAGTGGGTCAAGTCTCACCCCTAATCCACAGTGCGTCAAGTCTCACCCCTAATCCACAGTGGGTCAAGTCTCACCCCTAATCCACAGTGGTCAAGTCTCACCCCTAGTCCACAGTGGGTCAAGTCTCACCCCTAATCCACAGTGGGTCAAGTCTCACCCCTAATCCACAGTGGGTCAAGTCTCACCCCTAATCCACAGTGGGTCAAGTCTCACCCCTAATCCACAGTGGGTCAAGTCTCACCCCTAATCCACAGTGGGTCAAGTCTCACCCCTAATCCACAGCGTCGCGAAAAAAATGGGCCAACTAAGAATCGCCGTCCACATTTTGTGAGGGAGCATATAACTATCGAGTGCGCTCATAAATAGTTTCAACCGTTATTCAACCCCGTAGGACATGCTTTTCACACACCCTAGTTCACGTCAGAAGTGTAGCCAAGCGAACCCACTATTGCCCACAATGCTTGTCAGGAAAGTCTTCAAATATCATCTTGCAGCCAGGATTACAGCCTTATTCAGTTGCCATGACACTGGAGACTCTACTATGGTGTTGTGCGACACTTCCAGTATGATAGCTCAGTAGAGCCTCTCCAAGAAACCTCTCAGATGGGTCTTCAACTTATGATGCACAGTACATCCCAGCAGTCACCCTGACGGAGAGGCAGACATTCCACTCAACAAAGCGTCACTGTCCTATAGAGTCTGCCTCCCAAAAAGGTGCTTGCCATCAGATCCAAAAGGTACGTCAGGTCGTTGCGTTTCTGAATGCACGGTCGGTGACCTGTCTCAAACATCACCTCTAGAACATGGGATTACCTCGTCCAAAGCAGCCGTAAATCTTTCAGAAATGCGCCATCATCACAAGGCTATGTTTGGTGCCTGTGTTCTTTCTTTGTCTTTATTCTTTTCTTCTCATGTCTTTATCTTGTCTCAATGTATGTTTGTTTCTTTCTTTCTCCCCCCACCCCTCTCTCTCTCTCTCTCTCTCTCTCTCTCTCTCTCTCAGTCCGACACCGAATGGAAAGCTGGGGAGCCCGATGGACGGAGTTTTACGGTCTATTAGCCTTTAAAGGCTATTTAAGACCGTTGGTCACGAAAAATCATTTGAGTAGGTTAGGAAATGAGCAAGAATGGGGGGTTGGAATTTAAGGTTCTCTGAGCCTTGTGGGCGATGTAAGGTCTCAATTTTAATAACAAATATGAAAACAGGTAAACCAGCCACATAACAAGATGTCATGTATAGAACCAAATACAGAGAGGAACAAACACCTAATTGCTCAAAGATAAAAATAGGTATTATAATCTTATCACAGTTTTACAATACTTAAACATCTCTGATAGATCCACTCCGTAAATATGCTAATAGGGGTCTGTCCATTGGAATGTGCCGTATGGTAAGTCTACACTGTTATTTTAGGCACGGCATTCCGGTGGAGGTTACCGACCGCAACAAGTACGAGTAGACTAACGCGCAGTGGCCTATCTGGGAACGGAAAAAATACAACCTCTTCTCTTCTAGTGAGCGAGGTGTGTCGCTCACCCAATTCAGAGTTAACCTCAAGTAGTTTAGTGGGTTTCCTGCCGTCCCAGTTGGCCTGACACAAATCTAACATATCTTTTGAAATGTCAGTTTCGAGGTCGCCCGACGGAATCAGGCAAGGGGAAGGAGCAAGAAAGGGCGAACCAGACGAAAAGCCTGTCAAATAAATTTGCTCTAAGACGGAACATACAGAGGCACTGAAATTATTATTAATATCTTCTCTCGTGATTAAAACCCCCCACAGTAATATGTGTTTAGGGGCTATTGCACGCGCCAGGTGATGCATACGTCATTCTCTCCATATGAACACAGCACAAAAATAACAAACATTAAGGTGTTGGAAATAATTATTATTCAATTTTATTTAAGGAAAGAGGTTCTATCTAGCCTGAAGAGAACTGAATAAAGACAACAGGAAAACAATGTTTCTTACACTTATCTACATACAATTCCACAACCCCAAACAGGAGGCAGATCACATTGAATTGTGAATCATCAAGCCAATTAAAAATGTATGGCAACAAATGATTATAAAACTAACACCAGTTTGACGTGTAGTCCAAAGTCCAAGAATAAAGTACAAAAAACACACAATTCACAAACGAACAGAAAATGCGTCCTCACATTTCATTATCCGTTGGAGGCAACCTTTACAACTCTGGAGACAAGATGAAAACAAGCAGTCTCTGAAGGAGAGAAGTTGGGCGTAATTCCCGTCTCTAGAGAAGGTGAAGGTGATGAGGCGTAGTTGGAGGAGAGCATCAGCTGGAGAGTCCAGGTTGGACGTTAAGTAGACTCCAGAGGCGAGCTGCTTTCGCTGGGTACCTTTCTCGAGGGCAAGCCGAGGGCGAGGCAAGCCGAGGGCGAGGCAAGCCGAGGGCGAGGCAAGCATAGAAAGATGTCTAAGAAACGGCCAATCATCAATTGGCAAGGCGAACGTCCAAGAGAACTTGGCTGCGTCCTGGCATGTGAATCGATGAAGAAGTTTGAGATAGACAAAATAACTGACGATACAGACATCACAGCAGTTTTTCACTTGATAGAACATAACATGGTGACATTTCGAATGGCATGAGAACTTTTTTCAAAGAAAAAAAAAGCAACCCGGGTTCAATTATAGACAATTTTGTCGACAATTTTGTGCCTCAATACACTCAGAAACAATTCAAGGGGCATAATTCAGAGAGTGGACATGTACGGTGTTTCATGTAGGCAACGATCACAAAAACTCTACAGTGTTTGTCAAGAAATAACCTATACACATACTCTTTAAAATCTACAAGTGAACACTCGGACAGCAAATGCTTCCGTGTACATACGCTTTTCCATTCTCGGACAGTGAGAAGCACATTACAGGCACTGCCGTCTATGAACGGCAACCCATTTTGCACGGTCTCCGCCATTTTGGGTCATCCGGACCTCTGCAGCTAGATGCGGCGAGGTACTTCCGTAGACGCGGTTTCCTGCGAGATTCTTGCAATATACTTGCCTGAGCAACGCGCCCCAGTACCGTTTACTTTATGATAGCGTCCAAGTAAAGGGATCTTTTCCCAACTCTTCACTGACTCTGGGCAGGGCAGACAAGTGTCTGGGCAGAGCTGATAGTCACACGAGCACTTTGACACAGCCAGAGCAAGGGGAAACCGCTGGTTCAGTCTGTGGGCCGATTTTCAGCCTCTGTGAAATGACCGCTTGGATGAATAGCACCGAGAGTCCAGACGCAACCCAGTTTATGACCCGCATCCTTGTAAAGCATACTGGGACAGCTAAGTGATATTCAAGACCAATTAAAAGACTTCACATGTATTTACTGCAGGACAACATGGCAGACTTCCCTTTCTGTTCCCGCCACATACAAAATATAAATCACTAAAACAAAAAAATTTCGCCAACCATCAAATCAACTACCTACTCAATTAACCAAAAGGTGTAGAATCATGATTGTCTGCCTCTTACCAATCAAAACTAAATGAACATCCCAACTTCTAACCTAATTTGCATCAAACTACCTTTGTCTGACTTTTCCGCCTTTGGCAACAACAGAAGAGGTCGACTCAAAACTCCCCAGAAATGCCGGTCACCATACATTCTAACATTGACTCGTCCCTGTCTTACAAACAACTCGTCAGGAAAAAAGGACTGTAGGTATTGGGATCTTTGGGAGGAATGGAGACCTATCTGCCTTTGCAGTCTGTGTAAGGTCATTGATCACGAACAATCACAAGAGCTGGTCAGAGTGAGAGTCAAGTCAATTTACCCATTCATTTGCCTCTTATGAACCGTTTCAGGAGAGGAGGTGGGTCTATTCTAACCCCAACTCATAGGAGGATGGGATCTTTGGAATCTTTACCCGGTTTTGCAACACATATAATAATATATTCCATCCACAAAGGCGGGAAAGATCCCGTAGATCAAATAGTATTAAAAGTATATCATTAAAGGTTGACAGATGGCTGCGGCATGTTTTAGCATCTGGTAGTAGATGCCATCTGCTCTAAAGGATGTGTTGTTAGCATTTTTCAAGAGCCTTGAGGCTCAAGAAGTGAAAAGAGTTGTTATATTTTCCAAGTTTTCACATAGGACTTCTCTCCCTCATATCCTTACTTCGCCTAAAAGACTGAGTGCCGTTTTCAGGGGAGGAATGACGAGGAAATGTGCTGGCTAAAACGTCAGTGGGTTCATGTGTTGTGTCTGTAAATTTCCCGTTACAGAGGAGATGGGAAAGAGCGAGTGGACAACTTTGTCCAAAATTCTCTGCACCATCCCCCACGTCTTGGGAATGAGCGTCCCCTGGAGTAAAGTATTCTGAGGTACTCCCTCAAGTACTGCCTCCCGGCTGCGCAGATGCTGCTAGATGCTGGGGCTCGGGGTTTCTTCGTGCGTCGGATCTGGGGCAAACTTTCGCGTTGACAAATTGTGGGGCCCTATCTCGCAACCTAATAGCTTGTTAGCAGTCGTGGTTTAAACAAAGATTATAGGTTACACAAAGATAGCTCATTAGCTCATTGTTGTGAGGATCGAGACACGTTGCGCCCCAAGCGGCTAGAACTATGGGGAAGTAATCACAACGCTTAGAGACATGTAAAAGTGCTTGTTTGTCGACGCGTTTCTGATGCGTTCCGATCATGTTTGTGAATACATTTACGGTGTAATGTGTAATAAAATGATTTGCTGCAATAATGGGGGTGTTATGGCTTTGTTTTTTGTAGCAGGCGTTGTGAAATAGAAATATTTGGTTCATCGAAATGGATGGTTCTGCGCATGCGCGTGAGCCTATAGTCCGTTTAAACATTGCTCTGTCAGTGGAGACGCTACTGACTTTGCACGCCCGAGGAGTTATGCCAAAGATCCGGCCGCGGTAAAGCATGCAAAAATATTAATTAGATTGAAAAATAATCGAAAATAGTCATATTAGACTGTTTTAACGTATACTTTCTGCACAAAACCCACAGAAAATAAGTAAACAAACCTCACCGTATGTACGTCTAGCAGACGAATAATCTTTGTCTCCACTGACAGAGCAATGTTGAAACGGACTATAGGCTCACATTTCGATGAACCAAATATTTCGATTTCACAACGACTGCTACAAAAAACAAAGCCAAAACACCCCCATTATTGCAGCGAATCATTTTATTACACATTACACCGTAAATGTATTCACAAACATGATCGGAACGCATCAGAAACGCGTCGACAAACAAGCACTTTTACATGTCTCTAAGCGTTGTGATTACTTCCCCATAGTTCTAGCCGCTTGGGGCGCTGCGTTTCCAAGCGTCTTGTAACTTTATATAGCAAAAGCTCGGCATGAGCTATCTTTGCGTAACCTATAATCTTTGGTTTAAACCAGGGCCGATGTTTGCGATATCCTGCGGTGTGTCTGTGAATGTGGACAATGGCTATCACCGCCATCAACAGTGGCCTTACACAGCGCCTGAAACTTTCCCAAATCTGCTACCTGGAGTTTCCAGCGAGACGGCCTTTGAGTTGCAAAATGTCTGGCGGACTGCAGCAGGACTGGGGAATGGTCTCTCCCCTGAGAGTCTTTCCTCGCTTGCCAGGAAAAGTTCAGCGCACGTGATGGAGAGCAGATACGGAGGTCGATGGCGGTAAGTGACCAAGAGGCAGGTTGAAGATTAGTGGGAGACCCGTCACTAAACAGAAACACATTTTGGGTCTCGAGGATATCTTCCATCATTTTACCTCTTCTGTCAAGAGTCTGGCCACCCCAAAATGAATGGTGGTTATTGAAATCTCCAAGCATATGGATGGACGGACAGACGGACGGACGGACGGACGGACAGGAAAAGAAGAGAGGGAGGAAAAAGAAGGAGGAGGTTCACACAGAAATAGAGAGAGAGAGAGAGAGAGAGAGAGAGAGAGAGAGAGAGAGACACTTTGACACTTTGACACTTTGACTTATTTATTGTATATAGGCCGACCGCCCTTTACAATTTTAAAATACAATATCACAAATGATCAATTCCTACATTCAATCAATGGCAGTTTTCCTCTCGTTGTTTCAAGGCATAAAATATGTACATAGCCACATTTCTCGTCGTTATCTTATCAGAAGCAGACATAAGTTGCATGAAATTCGTTCCAGCCTCTAAATGACGTTTGATGTATTTCTCTCTTATTTCTTTATAGAAGGGGCAGTCCACCAAAAATGCTCTTCGTCTTCATTTTGATGACAAAACGGGCATGTTGAGTTATTGTACAGAAGATTAAAACGATGTCTGTTAATATTTAGGTTGTTTACACCAAATCTGAACCTTGCAAAAGCATCACGAAATTTTTTAATAGTTAACATTTTTAGGTATGCCTCCTCCCCAAAGAAATTCTTGAAAGAAGAGTACCAGCAGTATCTTGTACTGGAGCTATTTCCTTCCTGCCAAGACTGTCTGTGACAGTCTCGAAGTCTTTGCTTAAACGCTCTGAGGAAGGAGTTTTCGTTGCCAACGCCTCCATTGAGCCATACGTGAGCAAATCCTGACCTGGAGAGGCAACTTTCTATGAGAACTGTCCAATTCCTGCTTTGTGGAATATTGAGAGAGAGAGAGAGAGAGAGAGAGAGAGAGAGAGAGAGAGAGAGAGAGAGAGAGAGATTCAAGTATGGCGGATAGCTCAGATCCGTTTCACCCGCTAGCCTGCTCTACTTGCATCGCCAGTGCTCACTCCAGTTCTTTAGAGAGCTCAGTGGTGCAAACTGTGTGCGACGATGACGAGTTCACACGCGCAGACTGGCTGGCGGTGCGCGTTGTGGGCGGAGCTGCGTACGGTTACTCACGCATTGATTTGACAGATAAGTAAATGCCATAAATAGAAATGAAATGACCGGAGCCGTATTTTTAGATCTGACCAAGTCATTTGATTAAGTTATTCATGAACCTTTCATTCGGGAACGTTCAGTTTACATTATCCGTTCTAGAGTACTTTGTTTTTAACAATTGCCTTATATTATATTTTACTATGTTAGGTCAGGTAATGTTAGGTCAGGTTAGGTTAGGTTAGGTTGGGTTGGGTTAGGTTAGGTTGGGTTGGGTTGGGTTGGGTTAGGTTAGGTTACATCATATTATAATACATAATATTTTAGTATTTGAATTATATTACACATCACATCACTTCCCATCCCATCCCATCCCATCCCATCCCATCCCATCCCATCCCTTCCCTTCCCTTCCCTTCCCTTCCCTTCCCTTCCCTTCCCTTCCCTTCCCTTCCCTTCCCTTCCCTTCCCTTCCCTTCCCTTCCCTTCCCTTCGGATCGCATCGCACCGCACAGCACCGCACCGCACCGCACCGCATCGCTTCGCTCCCCCTCCCCTCCCCTCCCCTCATCACATCACATCACATCACATCACATCACAACATATCATACCATACCATACCATACCATACCATACCATACCATACCATACCATACCATACCATACCATACCATATCATATCAGTATATTACGTTGTGCACGAAATTTAATGACTGGTGGTTTCAGGAAGCAGGAAATTTACATCATTGACAACATTGGATGCTTGGTCCACTAGCTCGGCAATGGGTTGCTCTGAGCAGGAGGAAGCGCGAAAAGAAGCTATGGCTTATCCCAGACTATGGATAAGCAATCCAAAGCTATCCTGAGCTATCCAAAGCTATCCAAAGCTATCCAAAGCTATCCAAAGCTATCCAAATTTGCTTGTGACTTTGACTCCGTCATCTCACGAGCGAGGACACCACTGAAGCAAGACCAAATGGCCGCCTCCCTCCTGAGCTGGGACCCCATTAAGTTAAAGGCATCGGAATAAATTCCTTAGAACTGTGCATTTCTGATATGCCAAATTTTTACATGTTTTACAACCATTTTCAAAACCAGGACACGATTCGGCATGATGTCTGCCACCACGTGACGTGGGTACGTTTGGGAAGACACGTGGAAGGAAACTGCTACCCTAGTCTCCAGGTACGTACATTTATGTAATATTCACGTGTGGTGCATACACGTGGCTGTCAGAATGCAACTGTTACTGGAGATACCCACTCATATGCGGTTATGACTGGTCTACTTTACCCCACGTCAGTGCCCTCCTTTCGAAAATGAATAGTTACTGTGACCTTACTTTTAGACCAGCCTAGAATAGAAAGAGGCATTTGTCACTTTCCTGGGGCACGTTGCATGATGAGGCAAAACACGCGAGCCGGGACGTGGCATGGACGCGAGGTCTTGCGAGGCATGAGACCGTGTCAACATGTGTCAACATTTGATTGCCTTTACAGCTGCTTTGATCATGTTGACATATGTTGACACCGCCCTATTCCTCGCAAGCACTTGCCTTTCCTTGCGTCTATGCAACGCGCCCTATTTCTCAAATCGGATTCTCTTTGCCTAAACTTTTCTTTTGTAAAATGACACCGATATTGTCTCATTAATGACGATATCAACTTAGTGGGGGTAATTGAAATCTGAGACGTACTTTGTTTTGTATTTTAGTTAAATAAAGTGACGGCCTTTTTGGATGCAAATTGGCGTTTCTGACTTGCTCTCTGTCAGACGGACCTATTTATGTCTCCTGTGTGACTCAGTCAGCGCGACATCATCACCAACTGTTCCATCGTCTGGCACGGCCATAATTGAAGCTGCCATTTTCTTGAGTAGATTTCCAAGTATGTTCATCGACCAGCAAGACATGCAACAACAGCAAAGGGAATTTAGGGTCTTGGGCCGAGAAGGTAGGACCCAATGAAAATTATTTTCAACGTTAAAATTATTTTGGGGGGAGGGGGGATTACTATTTTGGGGGTGGGGCACTTGAGTGGGGGATAGGGGAGAAGGTGCTTCCAAGCTAATTTGCATTCTGGCAAAGATCAATCACACGGAAAAGGATATAGGGTACGTTAAAGTCAAAACAACACCTTGAGTTGCCTTTTTCCTGTTTATGTCTGTGTAGATGATTTTGTTTAAAAAAATTATCTCCACATGTGGAAGAACATTTGCTTACAAAGAAATTGAGTAAATTTATCTACTCCTTCAGAGGTCACTTGCAGTCATATATGATTTTAGTACGTCACCGGGCAGGCGAGCTTCATTCCAAGAGCCTAGTCATATTGAATAAGATTTTTCAGTTTTAATGAGTTGTTATTGATATGAAAGCAAAAAGAAACATAACTGGGAAAGACAAAACAACAGCCGCTTGGAATTAAAGGGGGTGGGGGGGGGGGGGTGGGGGTGGGGGGGGTGTGTCGACGGATGTCACAGTCACACGTCAGGCTCATAGAGCTTCATGCAGGCAAAATCTTTCTCGTGCCGCTGGACATATTCCGCTTCAAAAAACTGCAGACACCCCACACCTCGTGAGTGCACTTCTGCAACTGTGCATCCTCGTTGATATGGCGTGCAGTGCACTTTGTACTCTGTTGCCTGTGACACGGGTCATTCTCAGTGCAGTGCACTTTGTACTCTGTTGCCTGTGACACGGGTCATTCTCAGTGCAGTGCACTTTGTACTCTGTTGCCTGTGACACGGGTCATTCTCAGTGCAGTGCACTTTGTACTCTGTTGCCTGTGACACGGGTCATTCTCAGTGCAGTGCACTTTGTACTCTGTTGCCTGTGACACGGGTCATTCTCAGTGCAGTGCACTTTGTACTCTGTTGCCTGTGACACGGGTCATTCTCAGTGCAGTGCACTTTGTACTCTGTTGCCTGTGACCCGGGTCATTCTCAGTGCAGTGCACTTTGTAC